>NLAO01001686.1:0-54766 GCA_002370835.1 Metschnikowia continentalis | reverse complement strand
TGTGTATTGTCGTTGACCTGCAGGCAACATGTTTCACAGTTGCCCGCACTCACAGGTTGACACATATCGCATGTCCCACAGGTTCAACAGTTAGAAGTCCAATTATGACTTAGTCACACTATTCAGTAAGTCAGACAACGACTTGGTCAGTAAGTCAGACAACGACTTGGTCAGTAAAGACCCCATAATCAGGAGAATTTAAGATTAGACTAGTCAGTAGAATCAGACTCACTCTGGTCAGTAAATATTAGAGACATACTAGCCAGTGGGTGATACTAATTATTGAGTCAATTTCATCTTAGAATTAACTTTAGTCAGTTGTATACCCTTCGACTCACAATGAGTCTTCCATGTCTACCAGGCCATAGTACACTACATACTCCACAGTAATACATGCTACTCTATAGTTTTTCTGGTCTACTACACTATTATATTTTAGGTAAGCTCTTTATTTCATATTCACTGATTTACCCAGGTACTGACATGGACTAGATTCTGACATGGACTGACTCTGACAAGAACTAGGCTCTAGAAAGAACTAAACTCTGACATGAACTAAACTCTGACATGAACTAGGCTTTAGAAAGAACTAGTTTATCAGAATGTTATGACTAGAATTTAACTAAAGATTTAATATGGTGATTTGTAACTGGACATCGATCTATTGATTGTTGATTTATATGCCACTGTGTATCTAAAACTCGCAAATTTTGCTGAAACCAGGAAAAGGTATAGTATGGCTGATATAAACATGAGCATATATGGAACTTTGGTAATCCTGGGATAATCGTGGAGCCCAGGAATTCAATCATCAAGTGCTTTTCTAGTACACAGATTCCTCCTCTATGAAGTATCATGGAGTATCTGCGGTGACTAGAATTGTGTATAGGTAAGAGTAAGCTGATATATACAAATAGGTAACTGAAGTTAGTAGTTGTAGTACTAGTAGTATTTGATAATAGAGTGGTACATCGTAGCAGTATTAGGTGCTCTTGGTGGCCGAAGTGGACCGACTGGAATGGATAGACAGGACTGATTGTAATACTGAACTCATACTATACTCTTCAATGGTAGTCGAAAGTCTTATTGTCTAGTAGCTGGCCTCAATTCCCTAGATACTCGTTCATCTGACACCTCATAATGATTCATTTTGGAATTTAACAATTGGTAGTTTATTAGTAGTAGAGTAGTGGTAGAGTAGTGGTAGTGGTAGTACTAGTAGTACTAGTAGAGTAGTACTAGTAGTACTAGTAGAGTAGTACTAGTAGAGTAGTACTAGTAGTACTAGTAGAGTAGTACTAGTAGAGTAGTACTAGTAGTACTAGTA
Organism: Metschnikowia continentalis; assembly: GCA_002370835.1. Classification (NCBI taxonomy): domain Eukaryota; kingdom Fungi; phylum Ascomycota; class Pichiomycetes; order Serinales; family Metschnikowiaceae; genus Metschnikowia; species Metschnikowia continentalis. The sequence continues at coordinate 53,439 of NLAO01001686.1, read as the reverse complement.
GAGTAGTACTAGTAGAGTAGTCGTATACTGAGGAACTCAAGCATTCTTTACTTTAAGTATAACACTTTTCATTGGAAATTGTATCCCAGAATCATCACTATATGGTCTGGAGCGTAAAAAGCTTATGTTAGTCTTTTTTAACACCATTACTTCTAGCATGAATTCTGGAGACGTTCAGCCATAATCCAACAGATGATAGCTACGGTCAATGTTTAATCAAACGAAGCCATATATATAGTATTGGAAGATAGTAGTAGAGCTGAGAGTAGATTAGTATTAGATTTTAGTAGTGGAGTAGGGTATAGTAGTAAGGTGCATTTTAGAGTAGAGTAATACAGTATATAAGAGAGCTTCGTTTAAGAGTAGAGTAGTACTGTTAGACCTACCATGGGTAGACACACTACCCATAGAGGTATCTTTCGAGCCTACGAATGCCAGTGACTCATCCAAGGCACTTTAACCCGTGACTTGGCCTCATCGATTCACCTTACCTCGTGACATGGCGTTTAACCGTCCTGCTTCACTCTGGTATTCACTGGCTAGCTACATAAACTACTCGGATTCCCACTTATTGGGAATCCATAAATGAATGAACATAACTCCCAGTATTAGACGTATTCAAGAATATAACAAGTCTAGTATAATAAATAGTAGAACGAAGTGACAGTTACCTTAGTAGTGTATCGATGATGGAGTATTACAGTTAGTCCTAGTAGTAGAGTATTATTGTAGTCCTAGTAGCAGAGTATAGTACTTTAATCCTAGTAGAGTACTACTGTAATCCTAGTAGAGTTGTACTGTAATCCTAGTAGAGTAGTTTTTAGTAGACCATAATTGGATAATAAATTATGACAAAAAAAACACGTGATATGTATTCAAAATAAGCTTTTTTATGGCATTTTAATTTTGAGTACAAGTGGTGGTATAATTCTGATGTGCCTATGCCTATGCCTAATTCTTTTTTTCTTTTTTTTTTTTTTTTTTTTTTTTTTCTTTTTTTTTTAGGTACACTCAAATATACTGATTTAACCAATAGAGTACCAATCAAAATAAAAAGGCTACAGCGTGGGTCTTAGGCCAATACATATTAGTACTACCCTTGTCACACTAGGTGTAATCAATACTTGACAACTAAATATCTAGTATAGTACTGTACTAGTAGTAGAGTAACAGAGTATAGTACTGTACTAGTAGTAGAGTAACAGAGTATAGTACTATAATAGTGGTAGAGTAACAGAGTATAGTACTATAATAGTGGTAGAGTAACAGAGTATAGTACTATAATAGTGGTAGAGTAACAGAGTATAGTACTATAATAGTGGTAGAGTAACAGAGTATAGTACTATAATAGTGGTAGAGTAACAGAGTATAGTACTATAATAGTGGTAGAGTAACAGAGTATAGTACTATAATAGTGGTAGAGTAACAGAGTATAGTACTATAATAGTGGTAGAGTAACAGAGTATAGTACTATAATAGTGGTAGAGTAACAGAGTATAGTACTATAATAGTGGTAGAGTAACAGAGTATAGTACTATAATAGTGGTAGAGTAACAGAGTATAGTACTATAATAGTGGTAGAGTAACAGAGTATAGTACTATAATAGTGGTAGAGTAACAGAGTATAGTACTATAATAGTGGTAGAGTAACAGAGTATAGTACTATAATAGTGGTAGAGTAACAGAGTATAGTACTATAATAGTGGTAGAGTAACAGAGTATAGTACTATAATAGTAGAGTATAGTTGGGTGTAGAGTAGTAATAATGTTTTAGGACTGTCTGGAATGACTGTAGTATAGCATTGTAATATGGTGTAGAACTGTACTACTAGAATACTAGAGGAATGGGACTGTAGTATAGTGTAGTCTAGTGTAGTATAGTGTAGTACAGTGTAGAACAGTGTAGTATAGTGTAGAACAGTCCAATGTAATGTAATATAGATTATAACAAAGTGTAGTCAGAGTATATACCATAAGGTAGTGTATTATAGACTCGAAAGTCTATTTCAAGTCAGTTATTCCGTAGGATAAACTTCCACTGTTCCATTATATGAAGGTGTTTAGTATTTCCAGTATGGCACTGTTTTCTTAAATGACCTAAAGAACCGATTACCTTCCCCCTCTTCTTTGTTAATATTCACTAAGTCAGAATTTGAGCCAGTAAAGAAGGGGGTAAGTAACCAATCGAGATCTTCATGCTTTGTCAAAATAGTTGAACTAAGCAAATCTGTCTTTATTGAAAGACAATTCTGAGAACTAAACCCACTAAATCACTCAACCTAAGCCAGCTAACTATCAATCACTCTCTATGCAGTCAAGTCGTTTCGAAACTGGATGAGTCTATTTCAACCACTTCAAAATGGTATAAGGCAGTATTTGTTAGCATAATCCGTCTTAGTCACTAGTAGCTCATATTGCTTAAGCAGTACTAATATAGGAGTAGTTGGTATTAGTCAGTAATAGTCCCAGTATTCAGTAGTCACTCAGTCACTCAGTTACTCAAATACCTAGATATTAATTATTCCGTTACTCAGTTACTCAAATACTTAGATATTAACTTACTCAGTTACTTGTTACTCACAGATCATACTAAGTCAGTCAGGAATGGTAGAGAAATATGAGTAGGCTTGAAGTCAGTCCTTTAGTGAAGCTCTAGTGAGTCTTTAGTCAGTCTTTAGTGAAGCTTTAGTGAGTCTTTAGTGATTCTTCAGTGAGTCTTTAGTCAGTCTTTAGTGAGTCCTTAGTCAGTCTTTAGTCAGTCCTTAGTGAGTCCTTTAGTGAGTAGACTTGGAGGGAGGAGTCAAAGTGAGTCTTTTACTGAGACTTGCAGTCCTAGAGTGTGTGATTTAGAGTCCATCTTAGCACCACTTTATTAGCTCCAATTACTTGGTGCACTATGACCAGCACTGGGTATTCACTTATCAACTATGCAGTTCATGTATTCGGAAAAGTTATCAAGCTAGAAATAGATTACATTCAAATTTCCAGAGCCTTAATTGTTTTGTTTTTATGGTCTTGTTTTGGAATGACTTGCAACGTGTGAAATTTAGTGTCTTAAAGTGTGTCTGTTTTAGAGGGAGTCTAAGAGTCTAAGTAAGTCGGTTACTAAAGTTTGTAGTATAGTATAGTATAGTATAGTATAGTATAGTATAGTATAGTATAGTATAGTATAGTATAGTATAGTATAGTATAGTATAGTATGGTATAGTGGAGTATAGTTTAGTATAGTATGGTATAGTGGAGTATAGTATAGTATAGTAGAGTGGAGTGGAGTGGAGTGGAGTGTAGTAGAAAAGAGTAGAGTAGAGTAGAGTAGAGTAGAGTAGAGTAGAGTAGAGTAGAGTAGAGTAGAGTAGAGTGTAGTAGAGTGTAGTAGAGTGTAGTAGAGTGTAGTAGAGTGTAGTAGAGTGGAGTGTCCTTTATTTGAAAAACTCCTTGAGCCCAAGATCTTCTCCCTTAAGCATGACTTCAAACTGTACTTGGACGAGCTGCTAGTGTTGGCCAAAAAGGCTCCGGCCACCTACAACAGCCTTATACTCGACATTCTCCACGTGTACCGAGTCACGGGCACACTTCGGATGCCATAAAGTGCCTCATAGTCATGAAATCATCATAAAGTTTAGTCAAGTTAGATAGTATAGCCATCATGCCCATCGCAACAGAGGTATCTGACCATGATCCTAGCATCACACCTTACTAGACTTTGAGGAACCATCGAGACCATTGATTGTATCTGATGTTACATGAATGTCTGTCTTATGTCTGTCTTATGTCTATCAGTGGAGTAAGAGCACCATATTGCTTAAGGATGTACTGCTTAACTACCCTTACTTTAACTACCCTGCTACTTCTGGTAGTGCTACTTCTGGTAGTGCTACTTCTGGTAGTGCTATTGCTGGTAAAGGTAATAGATTACCATATGTATATTAGTATTGTAGTTCAGTTTTTATTGTAGTCTTTATTGTAGTGTGTACTGTGGTATGCACTGTAGTGTGTACTGTAGTGTGTACTGTAGTGTGTACTTGTGTACTGTAGTGTGTACTGTAGTGTAGTATAGTGTAGTATAGTGTAGTATAGTGTAGTATAGTGTAGTATAGTGTAGTATAGTGTAGATGGAGTTCATAAACAAGGAATACTATGGACTATACAAGTACACTGTACATAATGCTACAGTCAAAATGTCTGTGTGCTTGGAGACACCCGTGGTATGGCCCTTTCAGACAGCCACTGGATGTACTATGATACACTGGGGAAAAACCGCTTTCTTGTCCGGTCGGCATATAAAAGTATGATCCTGTCTTGCCTTTAGGGAATCGCCAAAACGGGTCTTCCAGAAAAGGATGTTTAGCTAGAGATAGCTGAGTCAAGACGAGGAGGAGGACCGATGAGTGGGAAATTTTTTGGTGCGCCTAGTTTTTTATATACTCGTGGTGTACGGGTGTAGGTGTGTATGGGCTCTGGCAGTAGATCAAATAACTTATAACCAAGTCATGTTTGAAATTTCTGGTGTTTATCCAGAATTGATAATCTTACTTCTATCCCTGTTAGATGAATATTTCTTCTATGCCTATTAGGCAATTCTTTCTTAGATCCCGATTAGGTAATTATTTCTTCTATTCCTATGTTATTTCTGACTAGCTATAATCTTAGTCTGTATCGTATCCTGTGGGTACTCAAATTCTGATTTCTATTAACCCGAATGGGCACGGGAGGTTCAGTGCCTCGGCCCATGAATATCTACATACTGTAGTGGCCTTGGCGACCGCTACTCCATTTTGCCCACGATCTCCTCTTCCTCGTTGGTATCCTCCTCCGACCGCGTCTTCTCCGTCTCCACACCCTCTTCTTCTTCTTCCTTCAACACATAGCTGACATCCGTGATATCACTTATTGACGTCATCCGGCTGATGCGCTTCTTGGTGGGCACATCAATGTAGCCGCCAACATAGCCCGGCATTGGCGAGTAAGACGAGGGGATCTGCTCGCCCGGTGTTTGTAGCATGTCTTCTTCTCCATATTCGTGGCCAGTATAAGGTACTGACCGCAGGTATGGCGACAGAGGCACATCAGCAGGCACTCCCGGTTCGTTCATGCCCACAAGAATAGACGCAGCCTCCAATAATTGCACCTGTTGGTGTTTGGAGATAAGAAGCTTCTTGGTCATTCTCCACTCCGGAGTATGCTCCCACAAATGCTTTGAAAGCGACGATGTGTGTTTGTAGCTTTTCCCACACGAATTGCACCGGAACATGTCTTTGTATCGAGACGTTTCGCCCTCCGATATTCTTCTTGTTTGTAGACTTCTCAGTAACTCGGGATGCTTCCCATTATATGAGTGGACGCCTGAGTGCACGCCTGTATGGTGTATATGATGGCCCAATTTGGAACTTGCTGCGTAGGGAATCGCTGACGAGTGTCTTCTGCCAAATTGGTGTGTTGTGGACATTTTTGTGTAGATATGTGGAATCAAAGGTGTAGGTTGAGATGAGGTCCGATGGCCTGGTGATTCGCAACTTATGAGGCCAGGCGATGCATAAAACGGATTTGGTCAACACACCACTTTCCAGAACAAAGGAGCCGGGGAAAAGATGAAGGAAAAAAAAAATGGGATTTCAGCCAATCTAGACGTGGCTGTGAAAGGCTGCTTTGCGTTCGTAATTTTTTCAGTGCATTTTTTTTTTTTGCGCTTAACTTGTTCCATTCAATGGTACTGCACGCGAGTCTGAGACATTTTCAGGGCCGAGCCCTCCAGAAAGCTAATGCGCCATTTCATACAGGACCACACCTGGTTAGGCATCTAGAAGCCCCTGTGGAATGTAAATCCCAGATGCCGTAGTAAGTCTTGCCGTGGCGATTTCATCGCACACAATGAGTATTGCCCCCAAAACTTGCTCGCTTTGGTGCGGCTCGCTAATATCAGAAAGACTCGGAATCTCCTGCCAATTCCTGGTCGCTGGCGTTCTGCACCTCAAATCCCTTTTCAGCAGAGTAGAGAATCTCTTTCACGTGACTCACCACATCCTCTAGCTGTAAGTCTTTGAGTTCGGCACTCACACTGTTGTTTCCCTCCTGCAGCAACTCGATGTTAGTCACAAGAATTTCAATCTCCCGTAGCTTATTAAAGTAGAAGTTGCGTTCCGTTTCGAGGCTCTCGGTCATGATCTTGTGATCTCTTAATTCATCTTTCGTTTTGTCTAGCTCCTCATTGGCCTCTGCCAACAGCCGCAGTAAATCGGAATGGGGACTCCCACGTGCCGCATTAGTGCCGGTAGCCGAGGGCAACGAAGACGAAGTCACACGCCGTTTTTGCACTTGGATCTGGCCTACATTGTGAAACGAGCTAGTACTGCTTCTTCGGCTCAAGCCCCGAGTCTGAGAAGTCTGAGAAGCCACATTCGGATTAGCGTGTGGCGTACTGGTACTAGACATGGTACTTCTTCTGGAAGACGTTCTGGTGGAACTTTCTCCGGCTGGACTGCCTTTGCGCCTCAGCAAGGCATCGTACGGCACATTGATATCCTTGTTCTCCATCCAGAGTTTCTTGAGCCACTGTAGGAGCTCCAAGTTGTCCAGAAGCCTGCACTTCATCAACTTCTCTGTCTCAATCTGCTTGGTAATCTTGTGTTTGTTGAGTACAGACTGAAGCACCTTCATGTTGTTTCTTGCGTCGTAGTCCGAGAGGTTTGTGTCGAACTTAACTTTGGCCAAGGGCACGCCTCCATAGATGGAGTCCAAGATCTGGCAGTATGCAGCGCCCGTACCACACTGCTCTAGTTTGGTGTAGTTGAGGTCGAACGTATTGTTGAGCCACTGTAGGAGCTCTGTCCTGCTTTCACCAATAGCCATTGCGTTTCTTGCGTTTGAGAGTTATTTCAGACTTGTCTCACTTATGTTTCACTTCTGTTTCGAGTGTGTTTCACTCTGTTCCGTTTGTTTCACTTTGTAATTGACGGGTTGTCTTGGTCTTGTTGTTGTATGTAAAGTTTAGTTCTTCCGAGCTATACGCGCCAGACGTGGTGCGGCGTAGAACTCTACCTTGTACACGCACTACACTCAGCCAAGACCAGACAAGACTAGACAAAAGTCAAGAAGCCCATCAGTCTTTGTTTTTGTTTTTTGTTTTTTTTTTTCTTTTATTATCCAAATGGTAATATGGAAATGAATGATTGGTTATTAGGTAATATAAATTTAATTTCTTTTATGGGTTTCTCGTGAAATTTTCATGGCCCAGTGCATCTTGCCCAGGTCCCATAGTCAGGTCTAAACATGGCCAGTGATTGTGACCACCAATCTTTGAATATTTTGATGAATCTTGACCAATTTTGAACAATTTTGACCACTATTCTTGCTCAATTCAGAAAGTTTCAAAACACTGGTCAATGCTTCTCTTTAGACTTACTGAACAACGGGGTGGAGGAGCTCTTGGTTTCTCCTGATCTCATCGACTTTTTTGTCGATCTGTTGGAGAAAGTTCGCCTTAATCTTGTCAACATCCGGCTTCTTCTCGGTTTTTTTTTCAACGGGGGGCTGGAGATTGCTCGCCCCTTTGGCACAGATCTCCTCGATCTGCTTGGCCACGTTCTTGGTGACGTGCTGGTGCACAGCTGCAAGCAGCAGAGACGAAGGGGACTTGCTCAAGTCTTCGGGCGAAGAGGACTCGACCTCGGTGGCCTTCTTTAAAAACTCACGCGTCACTTGCCGGCCCAAGTCGTGGATGTACTCATCGTTGTGGAGGTCTCTGGTGGGCGAGCGAGAGGTCTCTGGTGATCTGCTGGAGATGTCGAGAGCCTCCACCAGTGGAGCGATATCAAATTGAGCATCTCGGTCATGCTTTTCAAGCTTGTGCATGAGTGTTTCTGTAGCGTGCGGCTGTTGTAGACTGCTAAGCTCAGGTCCAGCATCACTGAGGTCCTTTTCTTTGTCAGATCCACAGTCATCACAGTCATCTCCGCAGTCACTACAGTCATTTCCACAGTCGGTTTGACAATCATACCCACAATCGGTTTGGTCTCCATCTGATACGCTATCGGTATCCTCTTCTTCGCTGGTGGCTTCGATAAATAACGAGGGAGGCACCTTCAAGCCTGAGGACTCTTTGGATCCCTCGTAAAGCGTGTCATGCTTCCATATAGTGTATTGAACCATAGACTCGAACGCCGTCTTATCGGAGCGGAACAAATTGGCCGAGTCCACGTTCAAAGGTGAATCGGGCTCCGGGTCGTCTATGAGGAGGAGAATAGCACCCACCAAGTGTAACAAGTTCCAGGCCGGGGACCAAGCGTCGTCCTTCAAAATGTCAAGGCAGATCTCACCGGTATCCAAGTTGATGTTGGGATGGTGAATGGGAGTCTGGCGGGAGAACTCGATTCGAGGAGGCTTGTTGGGGTATGTCGGCGCTACAGAGATCACTAGCTCCCATTTGCCGTTGTAGTAGTAAGGCGAATCGGTCTTAAATGGCTTGGCTATAATGCACTTCCATTTGTACAAGGATACCTCCGGGTTTTCAGGGTAAAGATGCAAGACCTGGTGATTTGTTGCGGAGGATGGGGTCTTGGAGAGCAGCTTCAACTCTTTCAACAATCGTTTTTCCGCCATTGTAGGCTAAATGACGTTACGACAGTTGCGATGGACGGTTCGGTGAGATGCTAAGGTGAAGAAAACACGTACTAGAGGGTACGTAGGAGATTTGGTGGCAGAAATAGGAGTTAAGGACCAATGCCGGAGAAGGGATGTTCAGTATAGTTATCAGAACAAGGGCAAGAGTGAAAAAAAAAAATAGAGTAGAAGCTGGTGCGCTTGTGCAGTAATAGGCAGTTCTTTTGCGCATCATTACGTTGTGCATGTGCGCATGGGGAAAGATGAAAGATTTAATTGCATCATTCCGGAGGTGGTCTGCCGAGGCGAGCGGCTGTATGCCGTCCACGTATGTCAAGATCATGCTGAGGATCACCGCACCACCCAGCCAAACACAGGAATGTGGACTCCTGATATAATTAGATCATCGTTTCAAGCAGATCCAGAATTGGTTCATAATTGGTTCATAATAGGTTCACAATAGGTTCGTAATATGTTCACAATAGGTTCGTAATAGGTTCACAATAGGTTCGTAATAGGTTCACAATAGGTTCGTAATAGATCCACGATAGTTTCACAACAGTTTCACAACAGTTTCATAACAGTTTCACAACAGTTTCACAGATTCACAGATTCACAGATCCAAAATAGATCCACAATAGATCCACACCACATAATTCCACAATAGTTGTTTCTAGCAGATACTAAGCAGTCAGGGTTATATACAGTGCTATATAGTATACGTATAGCAGAGATAATAGCGCACAATGGAGAAGGAATAGAGATATTAGATATATTAGACAATGGGACACGCCAGAGAAAGGAGGCATGATGAAACAAAGAATAGATTGAAAAATTGTTTTAAAAAAAACTGGTCATATAATAGAAGGGATTGGTTTTTCTGGGAATGAGACACTGTGGAGTTTAAGTAATAGAGGGATGTAAGAAGGGTGTAAAAAGGGTGTAAGAAGGGTGTGATAGAGGGGAGTCATGAGGTGTATTTCAAATGGATGGGGAGGTTATAGGGTAAAAGAAATTAGTGTACTGCTTTGAAATGTATTAATTAATTGTGCTTTGAACGTACTGATTAATTGTGCTTTGAACGTACTGATTAATTGTGCTTTGAACGTACTGATTAATTGTGCTTTGAACGTACTGATTGATTGTGCTTTAAACGTGATTAATTGTGCTTTGAACGTGATTAATTGTGCTTTGAACGTGATGAATGTGATTTTATTGTATGAGTGTCCTGTGTGGGGTGGTAAGGAATATTTCTTAGTTGTGCGGAGTGAGGAAGTTCTTGATTAGCAACCCATTGTGTGAGGGTGCGATGCACATATTCTACTATCCCCGAATTTAAAATGCGGCTGAATGACGATCATTTGTTAGGACGGTTTTTTTGGACAGGTGCTGTGCTTTTCGCACCTGCGGGATTAGCTCCTTTTTTTTTTTTCATGGTCCTTTTTTTCATGGTCCTTTTTTTGCGGTAGTCCTTTTTTTTTCGGAAGTCCCTTTTTTTTCGACGGTGCTTGTTTTGTCCTGGCCTTTGTTCCTGCTGATTGGCTGGTGCTGGTCTGGTGTTTGTTCCTGCTGATTGGCTGGTGCTGTTTGGCTGGTGCTGGTGTCGCGGTCGCTGGTGTCGTGGTCGCTGGCCCCTACAACGTGTGCTGTAGACACTCCTCTGCACAGTGAATGTGCATCAGGCGATCCCATAGTAAATCTTGGGAGATGTTAGTAGATGTTAGTAGATCTTTAGGAGACAATTAGACACTAGACAATCAGTAGACAATTAGTAGACAAGTCCTAGATAATTCCTAGACAGATGACTGGTCATTAAATTTGTGGGTCACGTGCGACACCAGCAATGATTCGCTATTGTTAGTGAGTGAGTGAAATTGAGTGGGGGCTGAATGCCAATTCCAAGCCAATCAATTAACCATTGTTCAAGGCCACCATTATTCTTAAACAGTAACCTATTATTATCCAACCAGATTCTTAATTCCCTTCTTCTTCTGTAAATTCCTTTTTTTTTTTTTGATTTTCTTCACTACTTAGCTTCCCCATGATCTACCGTTAAATACTCACCCCACACCAACTCCACGCCATTACCACCACCCATTTCTATCACTTTTCTACCATTCACTTCTACCACCATTTCCACCACCATTTCCATCATCTTTTTCTACCACCATTTCTATCATCTTTTTCTACCACCTTCATTATTACTATTGACAATTATAGCAACCTTAAGATGTCCATTGACTGACTCACCTGATACTTTATGATCGGCGTTGCCAAACTTCCAACAATGGGTGGACACATATCACTACAATAACTGGTATGGGGCATTTATTCGTCGAATATATATCAAGTAACAATTTTACTTCTTCAAGCCCTTGAGCTCGGATTCAAGCTTGTCCACAACCTTCTTTTGCTGCTCCAACTTCTCCTTCAACTTCTTCAATTGCTCGGCCTCGTGTTGCTTGACGTAGACGTTCTCGTCGGCAGCCTCTCTTTGCTTGAAAGAGTCGGTCTTGCTGTCAGCAAACACGGGTCTAGCGGAGGAAAAGGCTCTGGCCACTGGGGCTCTTCTAATGATGGTTTGTCTCAACATGGTGTGAATAAGGGAAAGAAGTGAGGGAGTTTGGGAACGGCGGATTTCGGGCGCGGAGTCACGGCCGACCATTGTACACTCCTTGTTTATATGCAGGTGTGCCACCACTCACCACTGCTATTACCACTACGTCAACTAACCCAGGAAAAAAGGTCCATTAACCCATCCTTATCCCTTAAGACAATGTAGTTCTATTGGCTCCCTTTAAACCACAAACTCTGTACCTTAAATTCTACTCGCGTCTTTTCATATTATTCCTTGCCCGGTTTATATACACGTACCCTACATAAGTCTCCGAGGCATGACTTCCTGGTACTTGTTTGTGCTGGACATTAATCCCACACTGATGGCCCTCTTGATGGCCATACCCAATAACCTCTGGTTCTTGGCGTTGCATCCCGTCACTTCACGAGGTAACACCTGCCCGGTTTGAGATACAAACTTCGACAAGATGTCCGGCATGGTGTACAAGTCTAGTGGGTTGATGCCGGCCTTTTCAAAGAGATCACCTGCTCCTTTCTTGTAGTTTCTATACTTGTCCTTGGCCTGTCTGGCAATCTTGGCGTCCATGTCCACTCTTCTCATGGAGAAGTCAAACGGTCCGTACATGTTGCCCTCCCGAAAGTTTTTCTGGAAACTGTTGGCAATCTCCACGGGTGGCTTGCTCTGTTCCTGTAGACGCTTAGCCAAGCCAACCACCTTTCTTGTGATGGCGTAGTCGTCATAAGTGCCCGAAGACCAAGACTCAGACGACTTAACCTCAGCTTCAGCAGGGGTTTCTACCGCACTCTGCTCCTGCAGCGTAACCACGCTTTTGGTGAATGTTCTGCTGTTTTTGATGGATGACACACACTGCCTCCTGAAGGTTTGCTGGGAAGCTAGTCTCAACATGGCTTCTGCTTAGTAGTGTATCTGGAGTCACTTCTCTGCACTTTTTTTCCGTTGAGTCGTGCGGAAGCCTTACCCAGGTGTGTGTGCAGGTGTCGTGGTGCGAAAAGTAGTGCCAAACAAGACACGGTTCAAATTACCTGCCGAAACCTGCTGCCAGTCATCTGATGGATGGTATTGTAGGAATTATCCGCTTATTATTGTATCACTGCAAACCTTCCGTTGTTCTTGATCTGTATGACTTATTGGTGTGTTGGCCACATAAATGCGTCTTGTTTGCCACTGTAGCCCGGTCCCAGTCTATATTTAAATTTTTTATTACTAAGCCAACGTCTCGGGGGTTTCAGCATGCTTTATATACTTTAGTTCATGACACAAAAAGACCGTGTTCCTGGAAAGTCTATGTATTGGATTAAGGCTAGTATTTGCGCAGCAGTCAGGGCCGCGATAGAAAAAAAAGCCTGAGCGCGGGCGCGGCAGTAATCGAATTGGCTCAAGTATTATATCATCACCTCTAAGCTCTTTGCATTCAGGCCCCTTCAAGCTCCCCCCGTACACTGCAGAGCTTGCCAAGGCTATCGACAGATAAAAGGCGCCTTTTTTGAACCGTCTGCTGACTCATCCATTCCCTCGGCCCCTTTGCCAAATATAGAACCTTTTCCGTGCCCCTGCACCCAAACATATTACCCATCTATTCATATGACCGAACGAGGCCCCGACCAGTGGTTGGAGCAAATCAAGAAATGTGTGTCGTTGTCCGAGGCAGACATGAAACAACTCTGTGAGTTGGTGAAAGAGTTGTTGATGGAGGAGTCCAACATTCAGCCGGTCCAGAGCCCGGTCACCGTGTGTGGCGATATCCATGGCCAGTTTCATGATTTGTTGGAGCTTTTCAAAATTTCCGGCGGCTTGCCTGCCGAGGATAACGCCACAAATTACATTTTCTTGGGCGACTACGTGGATAGAGGCTACTTTTCGTTGGAAACATTCACGCTATTGATGGTGTTGAAGGTCAAGTTTCCGCACAGAATCACCTTGGTCAGAGGCAACCATGAGTCCAGACAAATTACCCAGGTATACGGCTTCTACGATGAATGCTTGGCCAAATATGGCTCCACCACCGTGTGGAAATACTGCTGTCAAGTCTTTGATTTCTTGACGCTTGCTGCCATAATCGACGGCAAGGTCTTGTGTGTGCATGGAGGCTTGTCTCCGGAGATCCGCATGTTGGACCAGATCCGAGTGTTGAGCAGGGCGCAAGAGGTGCCTCACGAAGGAGGTTTCTGTGACTTGGTTTGGTCGGATCCTGACAATATCGACACCTGGGCCGTGTCCCCAAGAGGTGCAGGATGGCTCTTCGGGTCAAAGGTCAGCCGAGAGTTCAACCACATCAACAACTTAGAGTTGATTGCGCGAGCACATCAGCTCGTCATGGAAGGCTTCAGATACCATTTCAAGGACAAGGATGTGGTCACCGTGTGGTCTGCACCCAACTACTGTTATAGATGTGGAAACGTTGCTAGTGTGATGCAGGTGTCGGACGAGTTGGAACCAAACTTCAAGATTTTCAGCGCAGTGCAAGACGGAGACCTTGCTGCAAAGAACAACCATACAAAGCAGCAGCGAATCGACTACTTTTTATAAGCTGCTCGACTGCTAAAAGTCTGTTCGAATACTTATAGGTCTGCTCGGCCGCGTCGTGCAAGCGATGATGACGTTATGATCCAAACACATTCTTGGAACTCCAATAGTCTAGAGGGTTTCTTCATCACAGACTATCTAATTTCTCCTTTTCCTGTGGTGAGTGCTAAGACACATCCGGTTGAATATCAACTCTATACATGCTAGATAACGAATTTAATATTATTTGATGATATACTGCTTTCATGCTCTGATCTGATTTGATCTGATCTGCTCTGCTCTGATCTGATTTGATCTGATCTTCTCTGCTCTGCTCTGCTCTGATCTACTTGCCCTTTCTTCCTTTTCTCTTTCTTGCAATGATACGTTTCACCGTATCTGACACACCATTGGTCTCTTCCTTGGTCTCACTGGGCTTCTCCTTAGCCTGGTCTTTCTTGGCTCCCTTATTCATGTTTCCCTTTCTAGAAGGACCCTTGGCCTTCTTTTGTTTCTTTTGGGACTTCTTTTCACCCTCGCCCTCTTCGTCTTCTTCGTCTTCCTCACGGAGTCTCTTGTGACGAGCAAGCAAGATCTTCTCTCTTCTCCTCTTGACCACTTGCGCATTCTCAACTGCAAACTCCACAATCAACTGCCTCTTGTTCATTGGGTCAAGCTTGACGTCTTTCTTCTGCTCCTCCGTCATGTATTCGGTCAACTCGTCCATGGTCACCAGATGGGCGTTCATCCACCGAAGTGCCATCAAGGCCGACTTGTGGTCTTTGAATTCGATGAACCCGTAGCCTCTGCTTCTTCCAGTATCTCCGCTGTTCTTGACCTCCATGATCACCTTAGATTGTCTAACCACTCCCTTCTTTTTGTTCTTCTTCTTCTCTTCGTCTGCGGCCATCTCTCCCTCGGTGTCGTGCTTGTATTTGATGGACCGGTTGACCTCCTCCTTTGATAGAGTCTGTCTTTTACCTTCTCTGACCTCTTTGGCAAACTCCACCACGGCTTTACGCCCCAAAGCTTTTAATGTTTTATCGTCCATGGCACGAGGAATGTTTCTCACTGCCAATCTGGTCAATGAAAGGTGTAACGTAGGGTTCTTGTTCAACTGCTGCACTCGCAACCGGTAAGACTTTTCTCTTAGCTCCATGTCGGTTTGGGAAACAAACTGAGCGAGCTTGGAGTTCTCGGTGATTCTACCTTCGTTCAAAAGGTATAAGTTTCTTCTGTCTCTGTCTGCAGGTGACTTGCCAAAGGCCTCTCCTCTCTGGGCCTGGTTCCGGTCGGCCAACCTTGAAGCGGAGCTTCTGTCGACTGTGGGAGAAATCGATAAGATCCGGCCCTGATACACGTATTCGGGAGCCACATCGTCCGAGATCAACATGGACGTTGCGGATGCTGTGGGTGCGTTCTCAATACACTTGTCGTAAGCCTCGACCAGTTTAAAAGCAACAAATGCCGAGCCCTTGGCCAAGCCGGTGACCTTGTCGATCACGGGGAGCGCATACTTGACCGGACCAAATTGGGCAAAATGCTCCTGGAGCGACTCTTTGTCTGCATCGTATGGGATGTTTCTGACAAACACCGAGAATGCCTCCTGTCTGTTGGGCTTGGGTTTGTTTTCGTCTTCTTCGTCTTCATCTTCATCTTCATCTTCTTCGTCTTCTTTCTCGGGGTTGTTGAGCTGGTCGAATTCTTCTCCATCCTCATCATCACTATCGGAATCGTCTTCATCTTCATCAGCATCGGAGTCACTCTCTTTGATTTCCTTTTGTTCTGCCCCGTTCTTGGCCTGCGTAGTTTCTCTGCCAGTGCCTTCCAGGGCCTGCCTCTCCTCCCATTTGGACTTCTCCATGGCCATGTCAACAGTCACAGCTCTGCCGTCGATCTTCAAGCCAACAGAACCCTTAAGGGCTTTTTCTGCAGCAGCCTGCTTCTTCATGACTACAAAGCCAAATCCTTTCATCAACCCTCCTTTCTTGGCGGGTACGTATGCTTCGTGCACCGTACCATACTTCAGAAACACCTTCTTCAACTTGTCTCCATTGTTGCAAGACCAAGGCAAGTTTCTAACAATTAATCTTGCTTTTCGTTTTTCCACGGGATCAATCTCATGTTTAGGGGCAGCCTCGCCATCTTTGGCTCTTTTTCTGTCTCTCCTCTTGGCAACATCCACTCGGAGTAATTGGCCCTTGAACTTGACCTTCTTCGACTCCACCAACGCCGTCAAAGTATCTTCTTCTTCAATGAAAGACACAAACCCGTACCCCTTGGACTTCTTCTCATCATCAAGCACAATCACGGCGTGTTTCACAGGCACGAACTGCGAGAAGTGCTCCGATAACTCTTCATCCGTGGCAGTCTTGGGGATGGATCTGACAAACAAGGTTTTGGGGTCCAAGTGGTCGTCCATGGTCTTAGTGTCTTCCTTCTTGGAGATTTTATCCGCTCCATCTGGAACGGTGCCGTTGGTGTCTGACATGTTCCTGGTTGTAGAAGGCTTACTTTTAGCGTTTGAAAAGCCCATCGCATTGCGAAAATTTAAGTGCAGTCTAGCATAGAGATGGGTGCAAAATATGGACCAGCCTGGGTTCCAGAGATCGTACAAACAGGGGGAAAAAATAGGGTATTTGAAGTGGGATCCGGCTTTTTATATATATATTTTTTATTATACATGTTTTAAAACCCCTCAAAATAATGAGTTTCTGATATGACGTGAGGGAGGGGGGGAGAAGGGCTCTGTTTTAAGCTTATATATGAGTATATCGTGTGCGCGCTATCAAATCAAAACACACAAGTACACTTCATGGCACGACACAAGAATATCCTTCCCAACTCGTATGTTCCGAACTATTCCAGTAAGGTGCTCACGACCAACCTCAACCGGCTTTCCAAAAGCAGTATCATAGCGCTTTGCCTCTTATGGCCTCTGTTGAAGAACACCCAGCCTCCGCTTCCCAAAGATAAGCCTCACTTGACTCAGGCTCAATACAACAAACAGACCCGGGACGATTTCAAGAACATGGTGGCCAAGAAATGGAACAAGGCTCGCATTATCGAGGCTGTGGTATCGCTATATTGGCCCCTGGGCTTGAACCTCTTACAGCTCGCTCAGGTGGACTGTCAGTTGATGGTGGATAATCCCAATACATATTACTGGATTCTGTCCACAGCCACGGACGCCTGGGACAACGAAACCCCACTATCGCTTGAGCCATCCTCTTTCTTGAACAATCTTGCCCACCGTCTAAGCAAGCTTTTCATGTCGTACATCTATGTGTGTACACATCCAACGTTTCCCTTGATCATCATCCGCATCCAGGTGTTTGACCTCACGCCAAATGCCTCTAGACGGTCTCGCCTGGTGCTTGGCCTGCACAACCCTCACATTTCTTCCCATAAGCCGTACTTCTTGGCAGTTCCCACCAATTCTCCGCACCTCATTCATTCTCCAAATGACGATTTGGTGGCCCAGGTGGTCTTGCAGGTGGTGGAGTCAAGTCTCAGTGTGAACCCGGCCCACTCCATACATTTGAAGACACCCCCATCTCAAAAGCCCATTAAGTCGTTGCGCTCAATGCAAATCTTAAAGGGCAGCTCCCGGTTTGCCCATAGCTTGGCTGCTTGGTCTCCATACGCAGACGGTGTGGCCGATATCTCTCCTTTAGCGACTTCCGAGAACCATGCCACGATGTTGAGCATCACGCAGAAGCCCACGCAACAGAAAACCGAAGCAGAGAAGACGGAAGCCATTGCCAATATCCGCTTCAAGGGCTCGGCGAACGGTGATCTAAAATCAGACATTCCATATGAAACATTGCATCCGCACAAGAAACAGAAACTCAATCCATTAGCCGACTTGAACAATGTCGATTCAGAATCAAGGCATCCTCTTGCAAAGCAAAGTCAATCGTCTTATTCGTCGTTGGTTCCTATCAGATATGCAGAGTTCATAATCCAGGAGCCTTTCAAGACCACAGGTGCCAATGTTTCTGAACCAATGCATACCAACGTGAAATTGAAGATTGTGGGAAATGACGTCTTTGCTGGATTGCACGAGTTAGCAGTCACAGGAAGTGACCCCAAAAAAGCAGTGGTGAACCCCAAAATCTTGCCTGGATGGCTCACTGGAGAAGAAGGGGCAAACTGCGGCAAAGTCAAGAATGGAGTTTTTTATCTGACATAGGGGATGATTCTCATAAGTCCTTTATTCCTTATCCCAACCTGCTCAAGTAAGAGTCGATGGTGCTGGAAACATTTTCGTCTCGCACACTTAAGTTGGCCTTTATAGACTTTAATAAATCTGCATCTTTGCTCTGGAAAGCCACCTCTGCGGCCAGAATCACATCTTCATTCTCGATGAACAACTCGATTTTTCTCAGTACCTTCATTTCAGGGCACTGGCAGATGAATGCTGAAATCAAGTGTTTTGGAGCACTGTATGCCACACATGTGCGGATGATGGTCTCAAACCCTATACACGGCTTGGGGTGGGAATCGGAAATACCATCAAACACAAACTTCTCGAGCTTGTCGAATTGCTTGTTCTTGCAGGTATAGTCCAATACGAGCGTCCAATATTTTTCCTGGGAGAAACGGAACTCTTTGATGACTTTGGAGGCTGTTTTGAATTGCCCGAGCTTGATCAACTTCAAGAGTATATCACTGAGCGAC
The DNA here is from genome assembly GCA_002370835.1 of Metschnikowia continentalis. NCBI lineage: Eukaryota > Fungi > Ascomycota > Pichiomycetes > Serinales > Metschnikowiaceae > Metschnikowia > Metschnikowia continentalis. Next base: position 35,060 of record NLAO01001686.1, on the reverse strand, counting down.
TTCTCCTCGAAAAACGACTGCTGGTATATGTTGGAGAGACGGAGTTTCAAATCGAGGATTTCGAGCTGAGGGGCAATGATGCTTTTATAATTGTGGTAGTTTTTGAACCCTGATAACTTGCTCTTTTGGTATTTGTAAGTCTCCTCGAAATTGGAGGTTGACAGTTCGGAGGTCGAGCGTAAGAATTTCTCAATCAGCCGCAAGTTTCTTTCCGAAGTCTTCTCCCCATACTTGTAGAATGAGTCCAACACTTTCTCGTCGTAAATGGCGACATTATGGACCCAGAAATTGCTGATGAGATCTCCACTGATGTGCAAGTTTTCCCGGAAGATCTGCCGTAAATTTGTATCCTCCTTAAGCTCTTTATTGGCAGTTCCTACCAACTCATTTTGGTTGAGTATCCGGAAAAGCTCCACCTTACTCAACTTATCATTAAGATGTAGCAAGATGAGTTTGCATAGATCATAATCACACGTTTGGAAGCATTTGATGAACGCAAGCTCCACATCTTCGATTTGCAAGAGCTGGTTGGCCTTCTTCAATACCGACGGCTCCAAATCAATCAAAAGCTTACACAAGTCAATTCTGCCCTCCTCAAATGCAACGTTAGAGATCTGCGACACTGACATGTGGTTTTTGGGCAACGAGTGTGGGTTGTTGCTGGGGTCCTTGGGAGCCTGGGCCGAGAACAACTTCTTGGAGATGATTTTGAAGAGTTCAAGGTCCGACATGGACAATTCCTTTTTGATTTTCGAACAACACCACTGGATGTAGATCATATCCTTGCACTCCTTGAGGTCCAAGAGATCCACAATGCTCAAAGCATATAAATATTGGGAGCGCAAAAGAAGCATTTGGATGACGCCGGGCCAGCCTACGGCCAACAACTCCGTATGCGTCAAGAAAATCCCGATTTCTGGGCTCCTAAGCTGATTCATTACCTTGATGGTATTGAACACTCGTAAGTATTGGTTGGCATCGAAGTGATCCACATAAATCTTTCCAAACGACACAGCCTTCAAGATTTTCTTCTGCCACACTGGGGAAAACTCCTCAAGGGCTGCACCTAGACATTCTTTGAGAGCTTCATCCAATGAACCTTCGCTTTTCAAAAGCGTAATGTTGGAATCGGCCTTGGATGCCTGCAGTGCCAACTTCTCAACACAGTCAAGTAAGATTGACGAAGGGTGAGCCGATCCCACCAGGAAAATGTTAACTGACAGTTCGGGGACCCTTCCTAGGAACTCCACTTTATCATTGGTAATAATTTTAAGGCCGTCTTTTTGAGACTTAATGAACGGCACATTAAACGAAGACTTTCCACCTCCCAATTCATTGGGGAAGATATCCATATTAAGCCCATCATATTCTATGATGTCATAGAAAAACGAGATGGACTTTTGCCCTGGGCCAATGAGTTTGATCTCGTCCCGCATCGATAAAACTATGGCATCGTTACCTGCCCACTCCATCATATATGGAGACCCCGACTCGTTGGAAGTATCGTACTCCAAGAGCATTTTGTTAAAGGTCTTATTGATAACAAAGATCTTATTTGATTTGGAATTCAGCAATGCTATGAAACTGCCATTAGCAGATACTGACATGAGCGAAAAGGGCCCATCTGTGAGACTCTCGTCAACAAGTTCATATGTTATATCGGAGAATATCACCCGTACTGTAAAGACAGTTTTGTCGTACGCCAAGAGAAAGGTTAGGGCCGAATCAGTGGCCGAGAGTAAGGTCTTTGAATGAGCCTTTTCCGGCTGCATAGAGGCTAAGGAGACCTCATACGAAGCGAAAGTCCGCAAGTCGGTAAAGATTAGCGAGTCTGTGTAGAAAAGAACAAGGTATGAGCCCCATACTTGAGCCTCAATGATGGGTTTCAGCTCCTCTTCACCTTCTAAATTAGTAATTGCACGAGAATAGGTCTCGGACTCGGGGAGCTCCGTCTTGCATGATAGCTTGGTGAGGTTATCCGTCACGGAGTACTCATTGAAAGTGCCTGCAAAATCACTATATATCCTGAATTTGCCGCCTGAAAGTACAACACAGAGCTGCTCGCCATGAAAGGCAAAGTCCACTATATGGTCCTGTGCCGTAGAGTTGTACACGGTGGACCAAAGCTTTGTACCACTAAGGGAGTAAACCTCTATGACATTGGGATGTGGCACGGATTTGGTGGCCAAAGCAAGAAGCGTGGTTTGTTCGGAAACAGCTATTCGGTAGTTTATATAGAGGCTATCAATGTTCCACAGTAAAGACTCATAGCAGGGCCGAATGCTATAGTAGACGTTCTGGAGCTTTTGCCATGATAAGCTGGGATTATGCATGGTCACAGAAATTGACTCTTTGGTTTTGAAATACACCTAAAAGAGTGGAATGGATATTGCTGAAAGTAGCTTGGGCTGTACTTATGGGTAGAGGTGTATATTTCAGCGCGGGACGGGTCGCGCAGTTTATCTCATGTGCTACATTGTGTAGTAGAAGCACTAGACATAGTAGACAGTCACTAACCACATCTATCTATCCATACAGAAGGCGAGAGTATTTTGGAAGAGTACTTGAAGACGACTGTGAGTGTCTACGTTCATTGGCCCAACAAACAATCATATCCATATAATGTCTTATGTCACACTAGTATCCACAGACAACTTTAAGTTTCTGATCCTCAAGGAAGTTGCTCTGGTGTCTCCTGTGCTCAGAAACTCGGAGGAGTTCGAAGAAGGCAAAACAGGCATCATCAACTTGGACATGGAGGGCGAGATCTTGGAGGTGGTGGTGGACTACCTTCATTATTACCATAAATACAAGGATCAGGCCGACACCACCAAGATGCCCGAGTTCAATATCAAGACTCATCTAGCCTTGGAGTTATTGGTCAAGGCAGATTTCTTGGACATTTAACGGACTCTACAGCAAAAAAAAAAAAAAAAAAAACTACTACCCAATAAGAAACCATATCATTGCTTTTTAATGATACATATAAATATCTATGTTTATGCCTATGCCTAATCTATGCCTAATCTATGACTATGATATGGATGTGAATAGGCTAGGTTCGGGAGTGCATAGACACCACTGCTAGCTCATGCTACAGCTACAGAACACACTACATACTAATAGATCAACGAAAAATAAACTTTATGTAACAAGTGATATAGAGTAAGATACAATGGTATAGGAGACAATCCCAGTTTTCACCAAGCCGAAATCGGTTTTCTATTCCTGTGCTGTAGTGGGCTGTGTCGCCACATTGCATGCGACATGCCCCAGATTTCGTTATCACCCTCATGTGCGAAACCACCTGCCAAGCTACTACTTCACATGTCACAAATATTGGATACCATAGACACCGAGTTGGCTTCTTTGAACGATTCGGCGTCCTCTTCCTTAACCAAAATTCTCCATAGCTCAGACACTTTTCTCCACAGTCTAAGGCAAATCGAGGCACAATTGCAGGCCCAAATTGACACCCGGGCTAACCAAGATGGCCTGGCGGATGGCGGTGTGGATCAAAACACCATTTTGCAGAAAACAGATGAAATTGCAGGTAACGAAGTGGCGGAGTTGTTGAAATCAAGAAAACACTCCTTGGCCACAGCAGATCATGACTTTGTGGATACGGAAATGAGCGAGGGGAGAGTCACGCCTTTGGAACCACCGACGGCTAAAGCAAGTGATCCTACAGAATACGAAAAAAGGGCCATTGAACTACATCAGACTCTTGAAAAGGCCTCCCTGTCATGGTACAAAGGCTCCATTGATGGCTTGAAGAAGTATAATACCCAGGTGACCAAGTTTCAGAAGAATGTGGTTCAGAAGTTGAACATTAACTTGGATGACGCCTATACCTTTCCGTTACAGCTTCCCTCGTGTCCAGCTAAGAAGCAGCGCAAGGAACAAAGTGAAGACCCAATAATCAGAGCTCAGCAGTCCAACCAGGATCAACTCTTGAAAAGCATCATTCTACATTTGTTGAAAACAGGACAAGGCACTATTGCGGAGGAGCTCTTGAAGGAGTACTCCATGGAGAGTCAAATTAACCCGAAAATCTTAGAGGATTTTAAGAACCTAAGCATTATAGTGAATGACATCGAGACTCGTCATGACTTGACCTATGTCTTGGAATGGCTAGAAAGCAAGGATCTCCCAAAGGATGCAGAAAGTGAAAAAATCTCCTTCAAGTTTCATATGCTTCAATTTGCTCTCCTTCTTAGTCCAAAGCAAGACACCGCTCCCGACCAGTCTATTTACGAAGCCTACACCTATGCCAAGAAGAAGTTCCCGACCTTCTTCCAGAACTTCCTCAACGACATGTCGCCAATAATAACCTGCATTTTGTTTACCCAGGGTGACTTGCAAATGAACTCATACCTCAAGAACTTGAAGCAAATGACTATGCGGAACTATGTGGTCAGCTGCGAGAAAGCCAAACGGAACACCAAGGAAACGAGATTTGTCACGCAACTCTTGGACAATCTCCACAATATCCATGATAACCAGATATTGTTCAGTAGCCTCGCACATGAATTCGTGTCCAAGTTCTGTTCGGATCTCTCGCTTTCAAGTGAGTCTTCCCTCTTCCAAAGCATTTTATCCGGATTTGTCAATCTCCCCAATTTCTACAGGTACAGTCACTTACAGCGGAAGTTGAAGAGGCCAAAATCATCTGACAGCCAGGAGCTGGACTCGTCGGCTTTATCCAAGAAAGACTTGCCTTTCCAGATCCCAGACAAGAACCAGTTCTTGTTTAACTACCATCCTCTCTTTATCTGTCCTATTTCTAAGGAACAATTGATGCCTCTTGTGACTGTTGGTAAGGCCACAGAGCAGGATTTGCTGCTCAAGCAGCAGAAACCAGTGTATGTTTCCAAGAACAAGATTTTGGTGCCCATGGCCAACCCAGTGGTTGTGTTTAACCATTGCCGTCATTTGGCATTGAAAGACAGCGTCCGGCAATTGACCAAAGGTGGGGCGGAGGTGTTCAAGTGCCACTACTGCTACAAGAAGCACAAGTTCCTGGAGGTGAGTGAGGCCTATTTCATAGATTTATAGATTGAACGAGCCTGGTGTTTCTCTACTGCGATCGCGGCTCTCAACCACAGCATCGCGAAATTTTGCTCCGCAAGGCACCACTATGAAGAGAGCATCCAAAGAACCCGAGTTGGAGCTTCTAGCGAAAAAGACTTCTTGTTTGGGTGACCCATGGGTCCCAATTTATGAAGACGATGCCGACTTTGGTGCCAGCCATTTTGAAACGGCCATGTGCCATTTGATCAAGGAGCCCAATATCAACTCCACCGTGATCCTCAGAGCAGATATCCTTGAAGAAACTTCCTATAGCGGCGACGAATCGAAGCTTGTTCTGAAATCTTCCCCAGAACTCCCCAGCTTTGAGAAATCCAGTGCTGATGACGAAATTCTCTGCAGAGACTTGGAAGACATCAAGCTTCGAGACATCCCACTTGACCACAGCACCATACCATTGAAGCCGTCAATTACCTACATAAGAAGAATCATCCCAAGAAACCCATACAAAGACCACATAATCAACCAAACATGTGCGTTGTTCACGGGCGAGGATTCGGCGTTGGTGGTCTATATACCGCATCTCCAGAAGCAGGACGAGGTGCCCTTCTACCTCCCACCGGTATACGCTGTGGGTATACTCTACACCAAGAAGCGGATCTCCATCCACTACGTCCCATTCAAGGAAGATGAGCAGCTTCGGAATGTTGAAGCAGCAGACCGTCCGGTGAGAATTGCTCTCAGGCTCTTGCAGACACTGAGCAAACACTCCAAAGGAGCCAAGCTAGGTTACGAAAAAAGAGTCAACCACGATTTGATTGTGCCGAGAATTGCCTTCCAGAACAGATACATACAGTTGAAGAAGAAGTACTCGGGCCACTTGGTCAACAACTGGGTGGAGAAGACGGACCCAAAGAAACACGTATTCGAGGACTTGGCTGTGGCAGCATTTTTGATTGAGTTGTGGAATGCTCGTTACCCGGAGAAGGACTTTGAGTTCAGAGACCTTGGATGTGGAAATGGTCTACTTGTACATATTTTGATCATGGAAGGGTTCCGGGGAAAAGGTATTGATGCACGTGCAAGAAAGAGCTGGAAGACGTATCCAAAACAAGTCCAGGACAATCTCTTAGAACAAATCATTATCCCTGGTGTACTACTCAAGCCACACCCAGCCATGGCAAGAATGGCCCCCTATATGACGGATAATGGAAGGCTCTTCCAGGTGCCAGAAGTCCAAACTGGAGACGTTCCGCTAATGAAGTACTACTCCTCGGCCAATCTCTTGGAGCTGTCGATGGTATGCACCACTGAACAATTCCCACCTAATACCTTCTTAATAGGAAATCATTCAGATGAGCTCACGTGCTGGATGCCTTTGTTGAACTACCCCTTCATGGTGATACCATGTTGCTCACATGCACTCAACGGGGCCAAGGTGAGGTTTTCGCCCAAGAAACAGCCCAAGAACGCCAAGACGGAGTCGGGCAAACCTACAGCTAGAAATGCATCAACGTACGGGTCTTTGGTGGATCATGTGGAGGACTTGTGTCATAAGATGGGGTGGGCCGCCGAAAAGGAGATCTTGCGTATTCCCAGCACCCGAAATGCCGCATTAATCGGCATGACCAAGAATGAACCTCTCAAAGACGAGACAAAAGAATGTACTGAGATCCGAGTGTTGGATATCCTTGCATCAGAAGGTGGGGCTGAAGGATGGGTAGAGAATCTGATGGAGTTGATGAGCAAGAGCCCCAAAAACCACTAATAAAATACATAATGTGTTTTGAATACAAATCCCAGAATACAATCATAGTGTTACTAGGAAAAATTTTCACTAGATATTAGTTTTGGTATATTTTCAATAAAGCACTTGAAATACTATGTAAGTATTTAGTAAGTCATCATGGTGTCTACCAAAGACCACAGATCATTTCGCAACTATTACGTATGCTCAGAGGAAAAGTCCAAATATAGAAACTATACCATGCCGTCAAAAATCCAAAATTGGCCCAAAACCTCCCAAATTCAACCAAAATGTTATTCCATACCCTTTTTCAAGGTAGACCACATTTCAATACCCAAAATCACCATCCTCCCTGATTACTATGTACTTCTCTCTTTATCCCTGGAAGATAAGCGTAGTAAAGTAGGGCCCACAGGAACGCGCGTTTTATTAAAAAAAAAGACCTGTATAGCCCCACAAGGATTCTCAAGAGCCAGCCAGAGAAACTATCGGTCAACTTCACGGTCTCCAAGTGCAATGACCAGCTCATCATCTCAGTATGTGCTATTTTTATCATATAACCTTTAAAGTCTTATACTAATTCCAGATTCCAGCAGCTCGAGAAGCTTGGAGAGGGCACGTATGCTACTGTCTACAAGGGCAGAAACCGTGCCACGGGGGCCTTAGTTGCGTTGAAAGAAATCAGCTTGGACAACGAAGAGGGGGCTCCGTCCACCGCAATTCGAGAAATCTCCATCATGAAAGAGCTAGACCACGAGAATATTGTTACTTTGTTCGACGTCATACACACTGAGAATAAATTGACCTTGGTGTTTGAGTTCATGGACAAGGACCTAAAAAAGTACATGGAGATTCATGGCAACAACGGTGCTCTTGATTTGGTGGTGGTCAAGCTGTTCATGTTCCAGCTTTTGAAAGGGATTATGTTCTGCCACGATAACTACGTTCTTCACAGAGATCTCAAGCCTCAGAACTTATTGATCAACAACAAGGGAGAATTGAAAATAGGCGATTTTGGTTTGGCCCGTGCGTTTGGTATCCCATTCAACTCCTTCTCCAATGAGGTCGTCACCTTGTGGTACAGAGCACCGGATGTGTTGTTGGGCTCGCGGTCGTATACCACTTCAATCGACATCTGGTCTGCTGGATGTATTTTTGCTGAAATGTGCACGGGAAAGCCCTTGTTTCCAGGCTCTGCCAATGACGATCAGTTGAACAAGATCTTCCGCTTAATGGGAACGCCTAACAATAGAACGTGGCCGGGAGTGGAGAAATACAGCAACTTCAAACAAAAATGGCAAACATACGTGCCTCAAGACTTGCGATCCATTATTCCAAACTTGGATGCAATGGGCTTAAACTTGTTGAACTCCTTGTTGAAGATGAACCCAGAGGACAGAATCACTGCGAGACAGGCGTTGCAGCACCCTTGGTTTTACGAGATGTCTAACCCCAACCCCTTAATGCAGACTTTATCTGATCCTTACCAGCAGAAACACCCAAAGCCCCTTCAACATCCACAGCAGAATCAACAACTCCCACAAAACCATTGAGAACGAAAAATGTGCGCTTGCGAGCCAGGCGCCAGTATGAAGTTTATACGAAGTATTATTGACCTTTGGACGATGGCTTCTGAAAAGAGAAAATCAAAGATATTTTGAATTCTTAAATGTAAAAAATGCTATATTAAACTGAGCGGCACTGGGCCTCCTAGTTTCATGACATGGTCGAGAAGCTCGGGGATCTGTATTTCCTGGAGCACCTGCCAGATGGACTCTGTGTCTTCATGCTGATCCATGCGATATTGAGATGATAAGACTTCTCGAATCAAATCATACAACGGCTCGATGATTGGTTGCAAAGGATGTAATGCTCGTTGTTCTTGAGACACCGAGTAGATTCTTCTTTGGCATATTTCAAATATCCGGAGGAGATTGAGAATGTCCTTCGAGGACAAAGAGCCAAGAGGTAGAAGATTCTTGAGCTCATTATAGGTTTCATAGTCGACCACAGCGTTGCTTTTGAAAACGGCCAAGAGTAAACTGGATGCATTGGTGATTTCTGTCTCGTACAACTGGTGAATAGTAAGCACTTTGCGTAGACTCTCAAGAGGCATATTTTCGTTACCATCAAAACATTGGGAAAGACTCCTTATTTGCGGAGAAAAGCCATGTAGGTCATAATTTTGTCTGAATTCGGCCAATGAAAGTTCTGCTTGTTCCAAAAGGTGCTCAGCACTCTCATCGGAAACAGGTTGCATGATGCGATCATGCTCATTGGCCATACACACGAATTTATCTAGCACTGCAAGCCTCCATTCCAAGTATCGGGCTCTATGTCTTTGCTGATCATGAATAGATCGAGAGTCTGTCAATAAGCCCCCATAATTTTCGTGTATAAGTTGAACCATCTCTGCATCGATAAAGGAAAACTCAAAGATGTGCACATCTATGGACCGGCCAGTACGTGCTACAGCCAAGGGCACATTATATAGGCTTTCCATTATGCCCATGTCTTTGTAAATTTCTGGAAGCAAAGATTCTGCATGCTTCAACTTCAGTTCCCAAAACTCGCCGTCGATGCCTTGGTTTAGGTCTGCGATGAAATTGGTATCCACCACCAAGTCTATGATCCACTTGTTTCTGGATGGCGATAGTAGTTGATTAAAATATCGACACGTGAGCGGTAACATGTTATCCTTGCCAACACCAGTAAGACAAAAGATCAGAATAAGGATCTCCCCAGGCAAGTCGGTAAGCTTGACATGTTGAGGTGGAGCCCTTAAGCCTTGGGATGGACGCGGAGAACCAGCAACTTTGGCAATAGGCCTGGCTAGCAGGTCCTGCAGAAGCACATAGCTCGGAACAGGCGGGTTTTTGCGGCGTCTTTTCAAATTAATCATGTGTCCAACTGAGATAAACCCCATAGCGGAGTAAGGGCAGCTGGAGAAATAGAGTGAGCCACATATGATGAGCTTCGCATGGATCTGCCATGTATATGCAGGAGGTTGCAACTGGCAGAACTAACTGTATAGTGTAAGCCAAAAGATAAGCTCAACTACATGGATATTGAGTTTGACGTTTTTTTGAGACTTATGGGCCGAGTAATATGGTGTATTCAAACAAATAGTGATTTATGAGTTATTGTCTTTTTTTTTTGTTTTTTTTCGTATTGATTATTTCAGTAGTGATTGATCAAGTGCCTGAAATCGGGTGACACATCCTATTAGGATAGATCTACAGATCTACAATGCCACAATTCTCCACACTAATAAGATACTTCTACAAACAAGATAATACAATAACTCTAATACATACTTGATTTTGTCTATACGCTAAGCTTAGAACTTACCAGAAGCTTTCTGCTTGAACTGTTCCTCAGTGACACCAGCTCCCATGGCAGCAGTAGATGTGACACCTCCGGAAACCATCTTTAACAAAGAGTCAATGTACTCGGCACCGGACCATTTCTGGTGCTTGACTACCTCCACGCCGAGGTCGATCTCAGGCTTTTGCACCTGTTGACCGTATGCCTTCATACCAATCTCGGCGTAGTTCTTGGCGAACGAGTCCACGGCCAAGGCTGTGGTGTGCAAACCAGCCAAGGTGATGAACTGCCAAACGTAACCCAACTTGGCAAGTCTCAGGATGTAAGTTTCCTGGTCAGAGGCGTTCATGGCCGAGTTCCAGTTGAACGATGGAGACAAGTTGTATGCCAACCATTGGTCTGGGTACTTGGCCTTGACACCCTCAGCGAACTCCTTGGCTTGAGCGTAGTCTGGCAAAGCAGATTCCATCCAGATCAAGTCGGCGTATGGAGCGTAGGCTCTGCCTCTCATAACTGCACACTGAGTACCTCCAATGTATCTGTAGTAACCTTCTCTGGTTCTGGATGCATCCCAGTTGAAGTAAATGTCCTTACCCAAGATCTCCTTGGCAAGCTTTCTAGCCTCCTTGTGGGAAGTCTCAGACAATGGGTTGACTTTCTCGGTGAACTTGGCAATTTGCTGGTCCTTGTTGGAGATGGAGGAAGCTTTGATTGCTTCAATCACGGCCTCAGAGAACAACTTGACTCCGGCCTTCTTGTTCCAGTCAGCCTCGATAGCGGCCAACTTGTCACCGTTCAAGCCAGAAGCTTCTGCCTCAGCCATCAAAGAAGCCAAGTCTGGAGAATCTGGGTTAGTGGCTCCGGCAACAAAGTAATGGTCTCTGTGGTCGATAGTAGAGGTGATCAAAGTAGCAGCCTCCGAGTCGGTTCTGGCCACAGCCAACAAGTTGGAACCACAGATGTCTGCAGAGGCTCTGATAGCAACCAATCTGTTGATGTGCTCTTGCACTGGGACCAAGACTTTACCACCCATGTGGCCACACTTTTTCGTACCTGGAGCCTGGTCCTCGATGTGAATACCGGCGGCACCTCTCTCAATGAACAACTTGGTCAACTTAATGATGGCAGTCAAACCACCGTGTCCAGTGTCAGCATCAGCAATGATAGGTCTCAAGTAGTCGATGTATGGGGTCTTTTTTCTTTCCTCCTTGGTCATCTGCAAACGCTCTGCTCTTTGCTTTCTGTCGTGGAAAAGCTGGGCAAACCACAAGTGCTCAACCTTGTTTGGGACGGTGTCGTATGGGTAGTCAGCCAAATCTGGAGAAGGCTCATTGGATGTGGAGGCAGTGGAAGAACATTGCCAGCCCGAAACGTAGATGGAGTCGACGTATTTGGCCATCTGGGAAACCTGAACCGGGTCCAAAGCTCCAAAAGTGAACGAGGCAGTCTTGTTCTTGTCGTGCTCCTTAACAAGCTCGAACATCTTATCAGCCTGAGTGGAAGATGGGTAGCTGATTTTGAGCGACCCCCTCTTGGCTGCAATCTCCTCTGGGGTATAAATACGCTTGGTCTTGCTCCAACGAGGCTGAGACCACCACTGTTTAAGCTCAGCAACTTGGTCCTGGAAGAACTTGTCTTCTTCGTCAACGTTAATCTTTGTGTAAGGCATCTTGAATAGCTAGGGATATATAGCAAATCTATATAGCAATAAATAATATAGCAAAAAGAAGAAGCTAAATATGAGATAGTGAAAAAAAGGAAGTATCAAATATAGCCGGATTTGGTCTCACTTTATACTGCAAGAATTCCCATGGCTACCCCAGACTTTTGTGTAGTGACTCCGCTTGCCCGTTCGGTACCTCGGATATACGGAGAGTCGGGTTTGTGCAGGAAGCACCACACGGAATAAAGGGGGGTTGCCGCTCTGGACTGGCCGGAGTTATCAAATTTTATGCCCCTTCAGCAAGATTAATGTAACTTTAAAGCTTATGTGGCTACAGGAGGCTAGACCATGGTCATGGCGGGGTGGCTAGGGGTTTCGGCAATAGTAGCTCACTTTTCACGTTCAGCCTTGACCATGCACACAACCCGCGAGACCCTCTGGGGTACTGCGAGCACGCCGCGCCGACGTCGGGCCCGGAGGTTCCTTTCGACCGAAGGGTCGCCTGAGCAAAAAGCAAATGTCCTCGGAGTCTCGGAGTTTGGGAAGCACGTTATATGACGCATTTTTGGTGACTCAGAACGCCAAGGTCCGGGGATCAAATTACTTATATGAGTATCTCAGGGATTTTTTAAAGACTTTTTCAGAAACTTTTTCAGAGACTTTTGAGTAGAAAAGCTGGATGTCTTGACACACCATTTACGATGCAGACAGCAGAAAGCAACGGTATAGAACTACCGTTTAGAACTATCGTCTAGAATCACAGTGTAGAATTACGTCTAGAACATAATGTAGAACCAGACAACCTAGAAGATCAGACAACAAAAAAAGTATTGCTTAGACAGTAGCTTTGAATTCTGAAAGAAAATGCTTCTTGATTCTGATAAATGCGAGTTAATTAAAGTACTAGGCTTGTATTCGGCACCAATCAATGTGATATAGTGTACGGGTGGCTCTAGTCACATCTCAGTATGAGATTCTATTGTGAAGCCAAATTTATGTCTTTGATGACTTTTGTATTATGTGCTGAAATAGATTTTAAACAGATTTGAAACAGATTTGAAACAGATTTGAAACATATTTGAAACAGATTTGAAACAGATTTGAAACAGATTTGAAACAGATTTGAAACAGATTTGAAACAGATTTGAAACAGAGAGAAACAGATATTACACATATGAAACAAAGGAAAGGTAATTTGCAAATGTAGACATCTTTCAGTCCTAATAGAGACAGGAATTTCGCGTTGGGTATTCTCCAGATCTAGAGCTTCTACTCTGCCATTGATGCTACTGTGCGCCCAAACAAAGATATGTGAAACGGCACTGGAACAATCTGTAAGGGGTGTAAGCCCGAATGTCCCCCTAATCACCTCTTTTCTCCCGCTAGGTTCCGGAATTAGTAGATGCACTATAACAACAATTGGGCCACGCCATAGATATCCTGTCAATTACCTGCCAGTGGCTCGCGCATTTCTTGGCAACCACTACTACATATAGCAACAGTCATGCACAATTCATCACCTTCACATCATCATCACCACTTGTCTTGACCTTGTTTGTCCTGCAAATAAAACACCAGCACCGGAAGTTCTTTCATTGAGTCACGTTACCTCGTCAATATTAACCACTTGGCTTAGCCAATCACATTCCTTATCTCTGCCGAGGTTGTAATACATATCTATATCAAACACATGATACAATGCTTGAGTCTCTACTACCCAACTACACCACGATCTTGGAGGTACTCCCCGACCTCAAGGCAGCCACCAACCTCCTCATCTCTTTGGCGCCTCTCTATACATATGGTACCGCCTGCTATGGTATATACAAGAAAAAGACGTCTGTTGGATTCTCCATCGATATCTGCGCCACCATGATCATGTCGTCAATCCTCAAGATCTTCTACTACTTCATCTCGCCGTACGAAAACTCGTTACTCAACCAAGCCATTGTCATGGTGGCCATCCAATGCGTGTTGTTGAAGGTATCGCTTAAGTTTCGTCCTGTCAACTACAACCCCGACTCGTTGAAGCCGCTTCCTAATGTTTTTGAAAACATGGCCGATGCTCCTAAACTCAACTTCTCGCTGAACCAGTACGACAATCCCCAGTTCTACTCCACCTTCTTCCATGTGTGCTTGGCGTACTTGCGGGCGTATGCTATATTCTTGGTCAAGCCATTTGATGTATACTACAAACGCCCGTTTCTTTTCTGGCAGTGGATCGAGGAAAGGAGGTACTGGAAGTTTATCCAATACTTTGTGCTCTTTTTCTCAGTGCTTACTCTTGTGTTGCAAAAATCGGCATGGTTCAATTCTTTTCTTGGCACACTAGGGCTCTTTATTGAGGCCCTTCTTCCCTTGCCTCAAATCCTTATTCTCATGCGCTTAAGGAGCGTGCAGAACTTCAAACTGATCCTCCTAATATCATGGCTTGGAGGGGACTGCATGAAATTAGGCTACCTCCTCTACGGCACCAACAACATATCCTTGGTGTTCATAGTGGCAGCCTTGTTTCAGATGTTGCTTGATCTAGTCATATTGGCGCAGTACGTCTACTTTGCCAGACAGGACTCCAAAGACAATGCCCAGACCATTCCTAGATACGAGATGAGCGCATTGCCTTCATCCCATTAAAAATGCTTGGTAGTCATGACAGCACCATTCATCCTTCAAGTCATTGAATCTATAAATAGAATTTTTTTTTTTTTCCCTTCAATGGCATCTGCTGCAATAGCACCCGTTTGAAGTTGGTCATGTGTCTTTTATATACCCACTTAAATTGACACATGCCAATAAGGACTCTTGTGGCCACCTACATCAATATATTGTGTAAAGTGTATACTTTGATTCTATATAACCCCCGATTGTACATACAATGAGTGCGTGCATCGCTTCAGCCAAAATAACCGTCTAAAACTGCACTTATGCACTTACTTTGTTCATTGTATATCTATGTACAGTGGGAATTTGTAATTATTGAAAACAAACAGCAAAAAAAAAAAGCCAAGGGCAAGATCTAGACCAGAATATACTCCACGTTTTCCTTGGCCTCATTAATGAGATCCAAGGCCTCCTTTCCGCCCAAAGCATGCTTGACCTTTATATGGCGAGAAAGTGCGTCACCTCGAGAAAAGGTCTTCAGCTTTCCGTTTCCTTGCCCGCCGTTGAATCTTCCTTCACAGATCACGCATCTAAATATTTTTTTCTTGGATGCATGAATAGTTTCCTGATGACGAATTAAATCGTATGGTCGACTGAACTGCTTGTTGCATGGCCTTTCGGTCATAGGATTTATCAACTCACATTGATGATTTGGGTTTGTTGCTGAGATCTCCGCTGCTGTTTGGTGATGTTCTTCTTCGGGGAAGTTGCTGGGGTCAAAAGTGTCAACCTCCTTCTTAAAAGGCAGGACGCTTTCCTCAAACATCATCTCATCATCTTCGGCACCAAGCTCGTTGTTTTCTAGTTGCATATCTATGCTATCAATGGAGTCAACCTTGCACACTTCAAGGTCATATTCTTGAGGGCTTTCGATTGCATTATTTGTGATTTTCATGAACCCCTCGGGACTGGGCGAGAAATTATTTGACATGCTTCTGAAGTCTAACACGTTATCCTGGAAATCCTCCTCATCCTGGAAGTAGTTGTCATCGTCAGAGTCTTCACTCATTATTTCGGCATCTTCCGCAAAATCATCCATTAGGTAGTCAGCCTCGAAACCAGGAACGGGGCAGTCGCCATGAGTAGGTTGAACGGGGTCTAAGTCGTTATTCGTTATAAAAAGAGAGTTGTCCAATTCGTTCTCTGTGTTGAAGAAGTTCTTACCATCCATCAACTGCGAGGGCTGAATGTCAGTGTTGAACAAGTAGTAGTCATCCTCCTTTCTAGACTTAACATCATGATTTTCTCCTATGGTAGTTATCCTGCTTCTCCTGAAAGGATTAGAAACTTTATTATTGAACTGAACAGATTCCGGCTTGATATAGGTTGTCTGCTGCGGCTGCAGTATTTGTTGCTCGTAGAAGTCTGGAGATGCATATGAGGTGAATGGAGATGGTTTTTGTGCTTGGGAATCGACACTGTAAGATCCATAAGAGTCGAAATTGATGGATTGGGGTATTTGATTAACAGCATTGCTGGAGTTGTTGACTCTATTGTAGTGTTCCATAAACGAATCGGGGATATTTAGCAAATTGGAGAGCGTGGTATTTGTAGCTCCAGGGGCCATAGAAGGGTTGTAGTTGCTGGAAAAAGAGCCCTGAGCCGAGGCAGCAGGAGCCATACACAAGTCATCATCCATAAGATTGCTCATAGACTTCTTCAATGGTAAAACTGCCAAAGAAGTCATGTCTTCGGGATTCGAAAGGTCTAAAGTAGAGCGGTTGCTGTTTGCGGACAAGTTGGATCGAGTGGGGTGGCTAAGCAGCGGAAATAAAGACAGCTGCCTAGTCAAGGATAGGGGTAGCTTCACAAAGGAGGCTTGCAAGCGGTTAATCTGCCGGGTAGTAGCAAAATTAAACGAGACTCGTTAAGAGAGATAATTGAAGCGGTATAAGGCTTTATGAAAATGTGAATAGAAGCCTTATAATTGGGGATGCAAAAGAAAGTGCAAAAGAAAGTGCAAAAGAGGAAAAAAAAGGAATCCAATTGAACTCTGAGACAGTGGCGATCTGGTGGCAATATATATCTGCGTGTGCGCAGAGATTACTAATTGAGTCAGGAGGTGCATGTGGGCAGTGCGTAACGTGAAGATCTGGAATAGGTCCACTGCATGCGACAGCAGCCACTGAAACAAAGACATGTCACAGAGAACAAAGATGTTAATTATAGCCAGCTGCAAGTCGTGGTCTTTGTTTCCCGGGAATCAGCGAAATTTTTGAGGTGCTTTTTTTGAGGCGTCTTTTTTGGGGGTGATGTGTTTTTGGGGAAGGTATTTTTTTTTTTTGAGCTCCGCTAATGGGCTACCGGCAGTAATTGACGAATGCATTAGAGGCCTGCGAAAAGTTGGGTCAGTCGTGTACGAGGTGAGCAACTTTCTCACAAAACGGCAACCGGGACTTGCTTTTGGAAGCTATGCAACGGAAGATAAAAGCCGGCCCATTCTTAGGTATTTTGTCAATCAATGACATGGCCGGCGGAAATAGACAATTGGGGAGACGGAGTAAATGCGGACTTAGGCTTTACGCCGCGTGGGATTGTTCCAGTACATTCCAAAACAGTGCGGAATCTTTCTCGGAAATCCCGGAGCCACACCAAAACAGTGCTCGCGCAAACTTCGGAGAAGCCGAATCGGGACTGGCTTCGCATCATAACGTCACTAGGTTTCACGATAAGCCGGTGGGCTGTGGGTAGGTGGACAATAGAGCAAGTGTCGAACTCGGGGGTTAGACATAAGATAATAGGGGTGGTAATGTTTTAAGTTGGCCATCAAAAATTATTAAAGGTGCTGACATCTGCTGATGGACACAACAAACTACAGAGATTTTTTTCTGGATCAATAAAAGCGGCTCTTATTATATACTTTGATTTGCGGTAGTGGTTATGTTTAATGGGTGACATTTGCTCCGCACCCAGGAAAATTAATTGCATGATATGCTAGTCAGTCGCTTCGCCTAAACACTGATACGATTGGCAACATAGATACGAAAATAATTTTAGAATTGGCTTTTTGGCTGTTTTTTTTTCTTTTTTTTCTTTTTCGGTGTTTCAAGTCCAGCCTATACTATACTTATTATTGGTGAATTAAGGATGGGTTATCTATCTACCCCAAGTCCCAGTATCGTCACCATAACTATACAGTCATACAGACACCCATACTACGGCCATAATAGACACCCATACTACAGCCATAACAGACACCCCATAATATACAGCAATTAAACAGTAATATACAGTCTCACCGATAATTCCCTTACTTCCATTGGTTCATACCATGTCTCCAATTCTTGGGTGGCTTAAGTGAACATAAGTCTAGGCCCATGGCCAAGGAATTCCGCAGTGACGTCTCTTACGTGGAGCTCTCTTACGCGGAGGTCTTGCGCGGAGGTCGCAGTATCAGATCGGTCAGGGTCTGGGGTTTCTGCAGGAGACCCACCGCGGCGTATCATGCTCTTGGGTCAGCACATGTTTGGCATCTATATGGCTGTCAAACCGTCAAGCCTGACCTCTATGTATGGCCCTCCATTTCCACCTTTTCTATGCCTTTTTTGGCTAATTCCTCATCAAGCCAATAATAATCGCCAATCAACTTTCCCTGGTCATCAAGCTCAAACACTAGCGGCACCCCCGTAGGAGCATTGATCTTGCTGATATCCTGGTCGCTGACGTCGCAGAAATGCTTGATGAGACTACGCACGATGGACCCATGCGTCACAATCAAAACTGTTTCATGGTCGCGTAAGACGTGCTGCTCAATCACCTCCGACTGTATAAAAGGAATCAACCGCTCCATGGTAAGCCGCAACGACTCTCCACTGGGAATCAAGGCCTTGTCCACCTTGTCATATTTTTCGTCTATAGAGGCATCTTGCGTTGCGGGCGGAGGCACTGCGTTGTAATCCCGTCGGTAGTACTGGTACTTTTCCTTGCCGTACTCCAAGAAGACCTCGTTTTTGTCTCTACCTTGGAAGGAGCCATAGTGGCGTTCATTCAAGCGCCAGCTTTTGATGTGCTCAATCCACAACCGCTGAATAGTCTCGAGGATGATGTAACCGGACTTAATGGACCTCTGGAGCAATGATGTGTACATGATTGTGGGCTTGATGTTGAACTTATCTAGAAGCTCTCCGGCATGCTTGGCCTCTTGCTCGCCTTTCTCGGAAAGTGGAATGTCAATCCACCCACAAAACTTATTCTCGTGGTTCCATTGGGATTCTCCATGGCGAAGAACTATGAGTTTATGCATGGCAGATGAGTTGTTTGTGGTGGCAATGAGAAGTTGTGCTCATGGGCGAATCTTCACCGATAGCAGCCAAGGCTCACGTGACGACACTAATTATGCACCAAGAGCGTCCTCCTATTGAGTACTGCCATAGGCCTTTACTGGACCAACAAATCTGTCAATTTCGAAAAAAGAGTTTCTCACTGCTCACAATTCTCCAGGTTGCTCAAAGACCTTCATATTGCTCAAAGTTGTTTATACTGCATTGGGAAAGTCAATGCTAGAGCTCAATAAGCATATACTCTATTCGCTTAAGATACTAACCACAGGTTTTTTCCGAGTCAACTAATTATTTACCGTTTCATTGAATGTGGTGCGCTTCCAAGTGCTTTTTTATTAATTGTGTGATAATTTTCTGGCGTTTATTTTGCGTTCATTTTTCGCTTGTTTGGCATTTTTTGGCATTGCCTTGTCTATGCAATTGTTGACAGGCGGGGGATGCGCGGAAAGCAGGTCTAATCTACGACATGTGGGCGGTGTCTGCAGGACCGATGACTAGGTTGCACTTACATTGATAACATGGCCCATCAAAGATTTCTTGAAGGAGTCATGGTCCAGATTTACAAATCAGGTAGATCATTTAGAAGAGGCAATTCTACACCACCTAGCCATTACCATTCCCCCAAATTACTCTAGCCCTTGGGGATACCAGCAAGGCGCCCGACGTGTATGCAGGCGCGATGTTACATTCGTGGGGAAAAATGTAACATGGGATACACAATAAATGAACACGAAAACCACCCTAGAAACAAAAGCTGATATTTTTTTACAACCCTTCCATCAAAAACTTTGTTTCGAGTCATTCCCTTCAGCCAGCCCCTTCGGCATTCATTGATCATTTTCTTGTCCCTTGCCCATTCCCCCAGCATCTCGGCCCGCGAGCACCATAATGTCCAGTACACTCCAAATTAACACCAAAGTGAGAGCACCACTCACTATCATCCACAGCCCCGATATGCCAGCACCATCCAAAATATCCGAGAAACCATTCACGTGGGATGAAATCAAACAGCTTGTAAACGATAACGAGCTCGAAGCCTTTGCCAGATCGAAGCAGGTGACAGAAGAGTATATTGCTTTCAAGAAGCACTTGAGGCAAAACAACTCAACAGTGTTCAAGCACCTTGTGGTCAATTCACTCAAATGGGTGCAGGAAAAAGACGTACAAGGCGTGAAGGACACGGAAATCCGAATCCCCAGTCTGGGACATAAGCTTTTCGAGGACCCCAGTGATTTGAAGATTATTAAAAACGACTTCCGCTACTACTTTGAAGATGATGTTACCCACCTCTGTCTCTGGAGCAAGGTGCGTATTGAGTCGGACAAAAACAGTTTGATCGGAGACCTTTCACCCGAGACTCGTGCCTTTATCGAGTCTTATATATACAAGGTGTTTGTGGAGGATCTAGGCGTGCCCCGGGAGAATTTGGTTTGGTTCCGCAACTGGGAAGCTTTGCAAAGCGTAAGAGAAATCAGCCATGTGCATATTTTGATCAAGGGAATGACAAACGAGCAGCTAACCAAGGCATTGGCCAAATAATTTATTATAACTATACACACAAATACTATAAACTTAATCGATGCATTCCTTTATGACATTATCGTAGTCTAGACAACACTGTGGATTGCACTTGATACATAACATTCATACTTATTACATGCATCAGTATACCACATTCACATACACATTTTTATATGAAGCAAGATTCTCCGAACAGGTACAAGGTACAATAGACTTGACCAGTCAGTGCAATACCTAGCATATTCTACAGTTTTTTTTTCCATAAACGTAAATTATAATATACAAATAACCCAAAGAAGCACCAGCTTAACCTCCGAAACCGTACAAGGTTCTACCTTGTCTTTTCAAAGCGTAGACGACATCAAGAGAAGTGACGGTCTTTCTCTTGGCGTGCTCAGTGTAAGTAACGGCATCTCTGATAACGTTCTCCAAGAAGGATTTCAAGACACCTCTGACTTCCTCGTAGATCAAAGCGGAAATACGCTTGACACCACCTCTTCTGGCCAATCTTCTGATAGCTGGCTTTGTAATACCTTGAATGTTGTCTCTCAAGATTTTTCTGTGACGCTTAGCACCACCTTTTCCGAGACCTTTTCCACCTTTTCCTCTACCAGACATTGTTGATTTATTTAGTAGTTGTTAATGTATAAAAAAGAGAAAATATCCAGGGGCGCGGGAGGGATTTTATATATGAGGGAAATGTGCTCTCCCGAATTCTCGCTCTTGTAACGTAATGTGAAGGCCGCCGCTTGGCCAATGTTGCCTTTCTTTTCTCGCACTGGGATGGGTCTTTCGAGGGCTGCGTCTATTTCTGCGCACTGGGAGAAGCCTTTAACTATGGCCATTTTGTGATAAAGTGCGACTTTTCCTGGGGGTGCTCGCTTTCGCACCCGCGAAAAGTGGCCTCGGTCGCGTGCTAGATGTTACCCGAACTTGCTGCACATCCCAGCACGCTCACAACTGTCTTTTCGTCTCCCCCGCGCACTTTACCTCTAAACACTGTCTTTTCACTGCCTTGCATTATCCGCGCTCCTGTGCAGGCCGGTTGTTTTGTATCTCTGCGCCCTCCCCAATCCCATGTATAAATTCCGTTTGCCTCCCCTGCCATACTCTTTTTTTTCTATCATCATTCGCAATGGCTAGAACCAAACAAACAGCAAGAAAGTCTACTGGTGGTAAGGCACCAAGAAAGCAGTTGGCCTCTAAGGCTGCCAGAAAGTCTGCCCCATCTACTGGTGGTGTCAAGAAGCCTCACAGATATAAGCCAGGTACCGTTGCCTTGAGAGAAATCAGAAGATTCCAAAAGTCTACTGAGCTTTTGATCAGAAAGTTGCCTTTCCAAAGATTGGTTAGAGAAATTGCACAGGACTTCAAGACCGACTTGAGATTCCAGTCCTCTGCCATTGGTGCTTTGCAGGAATCCGTCGAAGCCTACTTGGTTTCTTTGTTTGAGGACACCAACTTGTGTGCTATCCACGCCAAGAGAGTCACCATCCAGAAGAAGGACATCCAATTGGCCAGAAGATTGAGAGGTGAGAGATCGTAAGTGTACTGGTGCTGCTTCACTTCTCTCCTTGTATTATTTTATGTCTGTATATTAGAAATCTACGTTATCGGAATCATTTAGTAGCATAGTAAAAGTTTGAGAAAGGTCTATGTTCTATGACAAATTGTCTATTAATATTCTTTTCAGAATTTTTATTGGAAACAATTTTAAGTAGTTTTGTTTAGTAGTTTTGATTTCTTTCAAATAAATTAGTGGCATGTATATTAAAATGGATAGACATTCGGCTCAGTGCCCGGAACTAAGCCTCTTTTCTCCTGGGCCTCCGCTGCCTCTCTCAAGTACGGCAAGAGAGCATCCTTGAAAATATCATAGCCTCTATATTCCTTGACGTCATCGGTCCAGCTTTCAATACCATTAAGCAATCTCCTGGGAATATATGGCTCCTTACAGATTTCCGTGATGGGAGCAAAGTATGTTCTGATGGTAAACACCACCGCTCCACTCTTGGGCAATCTCCGTAAACTTTGTCTTTCACTTCGATAGAAACACTGCTCTGCCGCCACTGCAGGACTGGCGGTATACCAGCCTACATTGTCGTTGCTCTCGTTTCCAATGGACGTGGACCAGGCCAAGTTATCGTCTGTTTGGATGAAGTAGTTGTTGCGCACCACCGGCTTGTCGCAGGTCAAACGGGTGAAGAACTTGGTCATGCCTGCCTGCAACTTTTCCTTATATTTGGGCACATCGCCACTTTCGTGGATCTGGTTGAGCGACATACCGTACTTGTCTTTGAAACGCCAGAAACCAGGCAAAATGATGGCTCCGGCCTTCAAGTAGTAGTTCCCATCGGTGCCTTCCATCATGATAGCCAAGTCGTCTTGCACCATCTTCGCTGCCATCAACATGGGGTCTTCTTTGATTTCGTCTTGGTTGCAGTTTTTAAAGACAAACACCTCACCAGTGAGGAGGTTTTCTAGTCCATTGTGGAGTTGTCTGAAAAGTGAAGGGTACCTGTTGGGCAAGTAGTTCCAGAACTCGTCGAGCAACTCGAACGCGGCGTCTCTGGCCTCGGGTTCCGTGCCGTACACATCGTTGCCCAACTCGTTGGCCCGCTTGACTTTATCGGTGTGGTACTTCATCCACTCGTTGTCTAACTCGATCCAGGACTCCCACTCCATGTTGCGAATGCCCATGGTGATGTTGTACCTATCCTTGAAGGCTCTGTAGGGAAGAGGCTTTGTTTTGTTGACGTCCCAGTTGGCGAAAGCAGGGGGAATGGGAGCCTTGAAGTCCTCCGGGGTCCAGAAACCCATTTTCCTATTTTTGTTCAGAACAACATGGGCCGTTGCTGTGGACTTGGTGCTCCGCTTGCTTCTCAACTTATTGGCATAGGCTGCAACTAGAGCCAAGAATGCTGCAATGTAGAGGTAGTGCTTAGGTTGGAGCACATGAAGAAAATCAGACATTTTGCAAGTATTTGGCAACGCTTTTTCAGAAAGCTTTAGGCCTGGCCCTGGAAATCATCCCGGACATCCATGCTATTTATGGCGGTGGATGTTATCAGTGAACGGTTTGTCGCACCCAAAGCGGAAATGATATCCAAATGCGACCGCAAAAAATGTACCAAAGCGGCGAGAGCCTATAATTACCAAAAGAATTGTGCGGACCCGCAACAGCGCCTGAGAAACTCAGGCCGGCGGAAGGAACGCGGCAAAAAGCGCCACCTGACTCACGTTCCAGATGGCAAAGTAAGTAAGGGCCACAACGCCCCATCGCCGGCCATACTCGTTGCCCTGAGTCATGAGCCCCGCCAAAAACCAGTACACGATAGGCAAGAAGGTGTGCACGCGCGTGATGATCTGCACGTGCCAGAACAAGCTTTGGAGAAAGAGGTACACCACATTCACCACCAACACCGGCACCACTCGGGCCACCGGGTACATATATGCAAAGTAGCGCACGCTAAGCGCCAGGAAAAGCATTGTGGGCGCGGCAAAGACAAAATTGGGGGCATTGCCCAAAGTCCAGTACTTCAAGAAGCCATTGTTCCAGTAGTGCGTCTGGGCATAGGCAAAGAGCGACGGCATTCTGGAGTCACACCACTCGCCGCGACCAGTGCCATAACAAACCCTCACGTAGCCATGCACCTGCACTGCAACAAAGGCTATTCCCAACACCAGGCCTGCTACCAAAGGAAGACGTTTGTGAGTGCCTTGCAACCCGTACAAATCATACAAGTACACAAGGCCTAGCAAGAGACAATTGGCCCTAAGTCCGAACGCAAAGGCTGCGAAAAGCCCACTGACAACGTAGACTCCGGTGCTGCCCTGTGCACTCGAGAGAGCATAGTGCGTATAAAACAAGGCCCTTTTTTTTGGGTCCATTTCCAGACCAACCCCTTCACCCCGACTAAATCCCCTCAAGTTAAAAGACAATTGATGGTTTGAATCTGAATTTAATTGCAGATTTAATTGCAGATTTAATTCAGGATTTTCAGGATTTTCAGGATTTTCAGGATTTGGTTCAGGATTAGAATCCCTCCTTAAATCTCTCCTTAATTTTGGATCTAAATTATTCCTTGGTTCGTCTCCTATTTTTGTCTGCCCCATGGTCCTCATGGCAATTGCCCGGGTGGAGACTTCTCGCATGTATAGACAGGCGAAACTAAAAAAAGAGGCCGCGGACTCCGAGTAGGGCGCGGTCATGAAGGCTGCCGCAGGTGAGCATATAAAGAGCACCAGAGCAGCCAAGGCCATTCTGCGTGAGGAAAAGATCCGAGCGTCCTGGAACGTCACGTGCGTGTAGTAGTAGAGCACCACGGCGGCTGCCCAATGGAATGTGTTGCTGAGGAGGGTGGCCACGATTAGCCTTGAGTAGAAGGCCGTGTCTTGGTTGACTGGAATCATGCGCACTATTCTCCACCATAGTGGGCAGAAGACGAACTGATGCTCGTACTGTAGGTCGTTGACAAAGAGATCGCTGAAGTAGACGGCGTCCCAAGTGACCAACTTCTCAAAGTAGCGCTCAAGAAGCCATTTGCTTAGAGACGATAAGATGGAATTGACCCTGGGGCTGGCCGTGTGGAAGGTGACCATGGCTGTCTTTTGCGCCGTGTACTTTTCCAAGAGAAGTCTGGAGGAAACATCGAATTGGCTGGGCACAAAAATGATTATGAATGCTTGTACCAACTTGAGCAGCACGAACACCATCAGAAGCCGGACCAAAACCCATGTGAACTTCATTACGACTAGCTTTGATGGGTGATGTTAATGAGTGGGTTCAGATCATCATTAGACGTGCGCGTCACGTGCCGCATCGCCTAGCCAATACTGTAGCTTATAGGTAAAGGTACACTCTATTCATATATTAAATTACTTCTTGCCGAATTGAGCTGCGAAACTGTCAATGATACCGCTGACAGATTGTGGGTTGGACAAGGTAGAGATGTCTCCCAATTGGTCTGCTTCGTTGGAGGAGATCTTACGCAAGATTCTTCTCATGATTTTACCAGATCTAGTCTTTGGCAAGTCCTTGACAATGATAACCGACTTTGGTGCAGCAAATGGACCAATGTGTTGTCTGACAACTAAGATCAATTCTTTTCTGAGGGTAAATGCCTCGTCGGAATTCTCGTGGTTCTCAATCTTGCTGGCGTACTCGTCCTTCAATGCAACGAATGCAATGACTGCTTGTCCAGTCAAGTCGTCGTTGATACCAACGACGGCTGACTCGGAAACACCCTGGTGCTCAATCAAAGCTGCTTCAATCTCGGCAGTAGACAATCTGTGTCCAGACACGTTCACAACATCGTCCACTCTTCCTCTGATCCAGTAGAATCCGTCGTGGTCTCTGGCTGCTCCATCTCCAGTAAAGTAGTATCCTGGGTATGGTCTCAAGTAGGTGTCCATAAATTTTTGGTGGTTGTTGTACACAGTACGAGCCATGGAGGGCCAGGTGTTCTTGACAGCCAACACACCCTCGACGTCGTTGCCGGTGATTTCAACTCCCGTGACAGGGTCAATAAGACAGGTGTCGATACCAAAGAATGGGAGAGAAGCAGAACCAGGCTTGTTTGGAGTGATACCGGCAATTGGAGCAATGAAGTGCGAGCCGGACTCCGTTTGCCAGTATGTGTCCGTGACGTGACAGTGGCCCTTACCAACGTGAGTGTTGTACCATTCCCAGATATCTGGGGAGATAGGTTCACCGACAGATCCCAATGTTCTCAATGAGGACAAGTCGTACTTCTCAATCTCTTGCTCACCAGACTTTCTCAAAAGACGCAAGGCCGTTGGGGCAGTGTAGAAGTGGGTAACCTTGTGCTTTTGAATGATTTGAAACAAACGTCCAAAGTCAGGGTAGGCTGGAGTACCTTCAAAAACAACCGTTGGCACACCTAAAAGCAAAGGTCCGTAAAGAGCATAGGTGTGACCAGTAATCCAACCCACGTCTCCGGCAGTGAAGAGGGTGTCCTCAGGCTGAATGTCGAAGATGTATTTGGTGGTGAGAGCTGCACCAAGCAAGTAACCACTGGTGGTGTGGACAACACCCTTGGGGGTACCGGTGGAGCCCGAGGTGTACAACAAGAACAATGGGTCTTCGGAGTTGACCGATACAGGAGGGCAGTAGCCAGGGAACTTCTCTGCCTCCTCGTGCCACCAGAAGTCTCTACCAGAAAGGAAGGCGACGCTGTCGTTTCCAGTACGCTTGTGCACTAAGACCTTCTCCACGGAAGGACAGTCGACCAAAGCCTCATCACACAACTTCTTGATGTTGATGGTCTTACCTCCACGCTTACCTTCATCACAGGTGATCAAAGCCTTACACTTGGCATCGTTGACACGGTCTCTGATGGAGCCGGCGGAGAAACCAGCAAAGATCACCGAGTGGATGGCACCCAATCTGGCCACAGCCAACATGGCAATGATAGCATTGGCGTTCATGGGCAAGTAGATGGCCACGGTATCACCCTTCTTGATACCCCAGCTCTTCAAGATGCCTGCAGTCTTGGAGACTTCTCTCAAGAGCTCAGCGTAGGTCAATCTGTAGGAGTCCTTCTCATCGTCAGCCTCGTAGATAATAGCAGTCTTGTTGGGGGTAGCATAAGCCCATCTGTCCACACAGTTGTAGGATGCATTCAACTCACCGCCCACAAACCACTGGATGTCACCATTGGTCAAGTCACCTGCCTTGGTCTTGACAAAGTCTCTGTCCCAGTGCAACAATTCTCTGGCCTTAGGGCCGAAGAAGGCCTCAGGGTCATGGATGGATTGTTTGTACAACAGTTCATACTCCTCGAACGACGAGAGGTGGCCAGAGTTTGGCTGTCTCTCAAAAAACTCCTTAGGAGTGTGGTGTTTCTGGATGTTGTTGGCCTCGTGAACGACCTTATGATCTGCCTGGGTCATTTGTCTGGGGTTAGTATAGATTCAAGACACAATTTGACAGTAGAAGTAGTAAATGGGAAATAAGCAGAATTGGAAGAATAGGCCCGGTCAAAATAGGGGGTCTAGATCCTGGTTCTGCCGTCTTTTATTGGTCAACACACATACCTGTTTGGGTGGAAAGAAAGTTGCAACGATTCAGACTCGCGGTCGCGTAATTTGGTTCGTATAGATTTTTTTTTTGGGTCTGGCAGATACACTACTAATCTGGAGAAGTTGGGTAAAAAAGCTGGAAAATTAATGCGCCTTAAATAGACTTTGATGCAATAGACACCTGCCAATTCGCCCAATGCGGAAGGAATTTGCGATCTGCTTTATTCAAAATGGAATTGTTCCCTGCAGATTCAATATGCACTTTTGATATGGCCTAAAAAGAAGTGTTTGTCGACGGTTTTGGATTGTTTGAGTGTTTCTATTGACGACGCGGAGGTAAGCGTAGCAGCAGTGCGTAGGGCCCACGTAATAATAAACTGCCCAGTTCTGCGACTGCTAAATGGACAAACTTCTGCGACTAATACTGTGAGGAATACTGCGACTGATAAAGTGCTGCCACCAATAAATAAAAGATTTGTGTAGTTAAAGAAAAATCATTTGCCAATTGGGTGGATGGGAGCATTTTATATTTTTACCCCCACACCCCGGACTTATGGCTTTGTGTCAGGTAGTCGCCCCTTGCCGGAGTATGGGGTACGCTCCGTCCGCCCGACCTCTGGTGAGTTCGTACTTAGGCGCACTTCCGGCACTGCCGTGGAACGTACCACCTGGACTGGAGGCTTCCGAGACTCACTACGCAATTGCAAAATAACATAACGGACAACACGGATTGACACATTTAGACAAGCTCAGACAAATTAGACAAATTAGACAAATTGACTTTATTGTATCTAGATACTTCATAGGCCTGTATCCAATGGGGCCCCGGACTTTGTAAGCTCCGTCATCCGTGCATACGCACTCTCGTCCTTAAGCACACCACCCCTAACACCGGCCAACAAACCTCACCCACGGCTACGAGAATGGCTCATAACCTTCGTTGAATCAATGGTACCTAAATAATTCTCGATCACCTTAAAAGTAAGTGGCTGTAAAAACATACCAATAATGATGTTCTTGGGGACCTCGAATTAAGTGTATTTTTCATGAATGACCACTATAACCACTGTGAATCTGCAGCATGATCATCTCAATACACTACAATTAAATTGTTCAAAGCACTTCACTGTAACAATAGACTTTGTACGAATCTCATATCCCCAAATGTTCACTTTTAAAATCTGCAAATTTTTACTGTTAATATCTACAAATGTGTACTTTTAATACATTACATTACTCTATCATATCTGACCTAGCTCGCTAAATCGTTTAGTCAACCTCCTCAACAGTTGGACCATCGTTAGATGGAGCAGCACCAGCGTCACCAGCACCAGGGAAACCACCTGGGGCAGCACCACCTGGAGCAGCACCAGCTTGGTAGGCCTTGGCCATGATTGGGTTGACGGTTCCCTCCAATTCCTTTTGCTTGTCGGAGAACTCCTCGGTGGAAGCGGTTTGGTTCTCGTCCAACCAGGAGATGGCCTCGTCGGCGGCCTTGGTGACAGTCTCGACATCAGCAGCCTCCAACTTGGACTTGAACTCCTCCTCACCCAAGGTGGTCTTCAAGGAGTAAGCGTAAGACTCCAATCCGTTCTTGGCTTGGACTCTGGCAGCCTCGGCCTCGTCCTCCTCCTTGAACTTCTCGGCTTCAGAGACCATTCTCTCAATGTCCTCCTTGGACAATCTGCCCTTGTCGTTGGTGATGGTAATCTTTTGAGTCTTACCAGTACCCTTCTCCAAAGCAGAAACGTTCAAGATACCGTTGGCGTCAACGTCGAAGGTAACCTCAATTTGTGGAACACCTCTTGGGGCAGGTGGGATACCAGACAACTCGAATTTACCCAACAAGTTGTTGTCCTTGGTCTTGGCTCTCTCACCCTCGAAGACTTGAATCAACACACCTGGTTGGTTGTCAGCGTAAGTGGAGAAAGTCTCAGACTTCTTGGTTGGGATAGTGGAGTTTCTTGGAATCAACTTGGTCATGATACCACCAGCGGTCTCAATACCCATGGACAATGGAGCAACATCCAACAACAACAAGTCTTGAGTCTTGGAAGAAGTGTCACCAGACAAGATGGCGGCTTGGACAGCGGCACCGTAAGCAACAGCCTCATCTGGGTTGATGGACTTGTTTGGCTCCTTACCGTTGAAGAAGTCGGACACCAACTTTTGGACCTTTGGAATTCTGGTGGAACCACCAACAAGGACGATCTCGTCAACTTGGGACTTGTCAACCTTGGCATCTCTCAAGACCTTCTCAACAGGGTCCAAGGTGGATCTGAACAAGTCTTGACACAACTCCTCGAATCTGGCTCTGGTGATAGATGTGTAGAAGTCAACACCCTCGTACAAGGAGTCAATCTCAATGGAGGTTTGAGCAGAGGAAGAAAGGGTTCTCTTAGCACGCTCACAAGCAGTTCTCAATCTTCTGAGAGCTCTTTGGTTGGTGGACAAGTCCTTCTTGTTCTTTCTCTTGAATTCGTTAACAAAGTGGTTAACCAATCTGTGGTCGAAATCTTCACCACCCAAGTGAGTGTCACCGGCAGTAGACTTGACCTCGAAGATACCGTCCTCAATGGACAAGAGGGAGACATCGAAAGTACCACCACCCAAGTCGAAGATCAAGACGTTCTTCTCTTGTTCGGTCTTCTTGTCCAAACCGTAAGCAATGGCAGCAGCGGTTGGCTCGTTGATGATTCTCATGACGTTCAAGCCAGCAATCAAACCAGCATCCTTGGTGGCTTGTCTTTGAGAGTCGTTGAAGTAAGCTGGGACAGTGACAACAGCGTCCTTGACCTCAGTACCCAAGAAAGACTCAGCAGTCTCCTTCATCTTGGTCAAGATCATAGAAGAGATTTCCTCAGGGGAGAAGACCTTGGTCTCACCCTTGTACTCAACTTGGATTTGTGGCTTACCACCCTTGTCAACGACAGCGAATGGGAAGTGCTTGACGTCACCTTGGACCTCAGCATCGCTGAACTTTCTACCGATAAGTCTCTTGGCGTCGAAGACAGTGTTGGCAGGGTTCATGGCGGCCTGGTTCTTGGCAGCATCACCGATCAATCTCTCGGAGTCAGTGAAAGCAACGAAAGAAGGAGTGGTTCTGTTACCTTGGTCGTTTGCAATAATTTCGACACGGTCGTTGGCAAAGTGTGCCACACAGGAGTAAGTAGTTCCTAAATCAATACCGACAGCTTTAGACATGTTTAATTAGTATGATGATAAAAATAAAAAAAAACCTGAAAGGTCGGGCGAGTGTCTACATTTATACTGGGCTGAAATGCTGCCGGAGCGACTGGAAAGTTCTATAGAATTCTATGGAGAAAAGTGCGAACGAATCACGTGGAACAGTCCAGATTGTTCTAAGGCACATTGACGTAATTGCCCAAAGGAGGTTTCGATAGAAGACATGCTTGAGAGTTGGTGATTTTTTTTGATACACATTTTTCTAGACGGTTCCAGAAGTACCCTACTTAATTTTCATGTGTTGCCTACTATTTTCAGTCCTCAATGGCTGGTGCTAGTTTGCTGAGACACCTCTCACTGGAAGGTTCCAGAATACAATTTAGTGAGCACTGCCTTAGTTGGGTGGTGTATACCGGAAAGTGCTCAAGACAAGGACAAAGTGGACAATTGAGATTTGGGTAGCGTACTTGGTTTGGGATTGACTTTAGAAGCTTACTATATGGGATATTTAGATACTATAGCTTCACACTTTCGGAAACTTGGCCGAGAACCACATTGATGCAAACCAGGTGCAAGGAGCAATCATTGCCATGCAGTCTGAGTCCGAGACTACCGGTAGCAATTGGACACTAACTTCCGTAACCGGTAAAGTTTGAAAATGGAACCTCAATTGTATTAGGGCAATGAACGACTGAACAATAGACAGCCGTACCCGGGCGTATAGACCAAGCATCGTCCATAATTCCAAAAAAAGACAGCCCGATGCGGGGCTCGAACCCGCAACCTTTTGATTGACCTTAGAAGATTAAGAGTCAAATGCTCTACCGATTGAGCTAACCAGGCTTTTGTTGAGCTGTTAGACTTGAGATTTACCTAATCTCGATACAGGACCTCCGAACGGTCAGACAGATATATACAGGATTGGCTCGAAAGAGCATATGCAGGCAGCAATGTCGAGCGAGCGATAAAAGGTCGCGGAGCAACTCAATTGAAAGATTAAGAACTCCACAGCTAAAGCACGTTATATATATATATATTAAGAGATAAGCCTAACCGAATCCTATTACAATAATCTCTACTTTCAACAACTGAACGGGTGAGTTCCTACTATACACAGTAGCCGTCAGAACATTTCCCTATTACTTAAATTTACTTAGATATTCCTTTTAGGCAACGTCCCTGGAAACGATCTAAAACCCCGACAAGCAGTTAGAAGCTTAGAACCCCTTGCGAATACAGGCTTAACGTCCCAGGTCGCATAATAATTCTAACATGAGCGTAAAAATTTGCGGTTTATAATATTAGTCAGAAGTTAGGTATGGGTATAGAATGGGTATCGAATAGAATATCGTAAGAGTTAGTAGCAACTTTCTTTGAAGGCTTTAAAAGTTTATTGTGTAACTTAACTTGGATATAGGACAAGCATAATACTCGAGCTTCGGGAAAGCGTTAGGGCTAATTACTTTTCTTTAGTCGATTGGATTCTGGCTACATGGTTCATTTGACTAAACTTCAATTAGCTACGTATATGTTTGATGAACTATAGAGTGGAGAATGATAAATATTTCATATGCAGATACATGGTGCCACTTAAAAGTACTCACATGAGTGCAAGTAGATATCGACAGAGAGAATTTGTCCTCTGAACAGAATACTCAGTATGAAATACTCTGATAATTTCTTCCTTGATCACAATTGCTTTTTTTCTTAAAATTGCTTCTTCTCTTGGACCTCTGCCTGCACAGAGGAGCCGAGCTTGGAAACAAGACCCTTAAATGTCACCCAGGCGTTCTTGACTGCAGGCACACCAATGCGGTTGACCAGCTCATCAACCCTGACCTCCACGGACTTGATGGCACTTCTAGTGTAAGCAGACTTTTGGAATCTCAAGATGATGAACAAAACAAAAGACACGAAAGGAATCAAAGAGTTTGCTCTAAAAGTAATGAGCCTCAAAAACAACACCACCAAGGTGTAGACCTCCAATAAAGCAGCCAAGCCAATGGACTTGTTATTGTTGGTGGTGACAAAGTTCTCGATCTGCACGCTCAAGTTGTGGGAGTCAGGAATGCCAAAGTGAGGCAACAAGGTGTTTCTGGCGTAAGACAACACATGGAACGTCAGGAACAACACAAAGGGTGTCAAGGTCAACAACACGTACGGACTGAAGACAAAGAGAGACAAGGCCAAGGCCAAGTACTGGACATTATCGTCTCTAGCAAGAGTTTTGACGTTGGCGCCGTTCTTTTTGGTGAACTGGAAAATCAACACTCCAAAGCTCTCAATCACTCCCCCAAGGGCAAGCTTATACCAGAACCGGTAGCAGTTAGGGAAGATCCTCAAGTAGGTGAGTAGGTAGAGTACAAACGAGAGCACGGTCAAGACATGGCCCACGAACCAAGCAAACTGCAAGCTGGTGAAGAGTGAAGCGTCAGACACGGCAGGCTTGGAGGAGGAGGAAGAGGCGGCAGGGGAGGCGGCGGCGGAAGATTTGGGCTCCGGATCGCTTGTTTTAGGAGATTGACTGGACATGGTTATTTAGTGGGTTAATATGAGATGTTTTTGGTCTTTTGGTTTTAAAATGTGGTGCTTAAAGTCGGTGCTCGTGTGACTAGGAGAGTGGTTAAAATGGGCCATGGAGGTTTTTTTTATCAGTCCCTATTACGCAACGCAAGCAAGCGACGAAGGCCGGTGCGTGCACTCCCCCCAAGCTTGTGCCGCATTCTCTTGTGGCTACTGGGTATAGAGGAGGAGGAGAGAAAAAGAGGTCATGTTTGGATTTTTTACAGATTCTGCTTTATTTATGGTGTTTCTTTGTGTCTTTGTGTCTTTGTGTCTTTTCAAGGGGTTTTCCCTCTTCGTTCTGGATTTTTCCCAGCTCCTTTTATTCTCTCTTGTGGGAGAGCAAGTTTCCACGTAACGTAAATTCCGCGTGCATGTAGGGCAAAGTATAAACCATCACGACATGACACCATAATATATACTATGACTCCTACATATAATTCGCCAAAGTATGGCACTATTCGTCATCAATTTTATTTCTAACTTATTATACGTATCCATTACCATTATCTGTATACTTGGAAGAGATTGGTAGTTATTTATTTTGAGCCCTAACGGTCAGACCTGAACAATCTCACATCGCACCAACGCACTCATAACAGTATATTGGAATATTGGGATAGTAATATTAGATTAGTAATATTGGGATGATGATATTAGATTAGTATATTAGTATTAAATAGTATTGGAATGGAAGTACTGGAATATAATATTAGACTAGTAACATGAGAATACAATATTAGAGTAATATAATGGTTCGGTACTCTATTGTCTATGTAGTGTAGTGTAGTGTAGTGTAGTGTAGATCTGGTACGGCTGCGCACTCGCACTGTGAGCCGTTCGGCCTAGAATTACTGCACCAAATAAGGTATCATCAAATAATACTACTCATTAAAATGACACAGAAATCTACATCCACACAAACTACAGTACACTACACTGTATGAACACATAAAAAAAAAAAACTTCATACAATATCAATTCAATATACAGGAATTATAAATACACGAAAAATATATATAGGAAATATAAATCTATTATACTACCATGCCTATATATAACCTTCAGATACCACTTTATGACTTTTTTTAAATTTTTCTGTGTTTACAGTTGGTATAATATTGATGATGTGTTTATTACTCATGGTGAGAATGAGGCTCTGGTTGCGTTGTGGAGTCCATCACAGGTGCGCATCGCTACTCCACTGAATATTGCTCCACTGAATATTGGTCTCACCAGTACATGAATATTGATAGCAATGGTATATTGCATAGTCATAAGTCAGTAGTTCTAGTGTTGTACATGGTCAGTGACCAGGCAACTTAGTTTTTGTTTACCAAGCTCAAAGACTAGTTTTACTTCACTAGTACTACTTCACTAGTATTACTAGTACTACTTCACTAGTATTACTAGTTTTACTTCACTAGTACTACTTCACTAGTATTACTAGTACTACTTCACTAGTACTACTTCACTAGTACTTCACTACTACTACTACTACTATTACTAGTACTAGTACCACTACTACTACTACTACTACTACTAGTACTACTAGTACTACTAGTACTACTTCACTACTACTACTAGTACTACTTCACTACTACTTCTAGTACTAATACTACTACTAGTAGTACTAATAGTGCTATGGGCCCAAGTATTTGGAGTGGGAGAAGTATTATAAGGTAGTATAAAGTAGTCTAGTAGTATACGGTAATACATGGTACTATGGATACTCAGTTAATACTGGGGGTAGTACTTATGGAGTGTAAAGAATTAGAGAGTACGTACTACTATGTACTGCTATGTAGCACTAGCACTTCCATACAAATACTACAATGTACTACTATATACTACTGGTTTACTTCCAGTCCTCATGCCTCATGATACTCATGATACTTATGACATACTAATGATCGTATCATTGTACTATACAACACTGTAATATACTGTATGTTAGATTCTGGTTACGTCCAGTACTCTGTTTTGTGTGTTTTGTATGTTTATTCGCCGATGATTCCTCAAAGAGGAACCATCGCAC
>NLAO01001685.1:65247-171771 GCA_002370835.1 Metschnikowia continentalis | reverse complement strand
TGTATTGTCGTTGACCTGCAGGCAACATGTTTCACAGTTGCCCGCACTCACAGGTTGACACATATCACATGTCCCACAAGTTCAACAGTTTCCACTGGAATAGTCCCCGTCTTGGAATTGAGGAATTGGCATGAAAGACTAGGTCATCCAAGTATACGTGCTTTTCAAACCTCAACCTCAAAGATATTTTGTAAACTTTCCTCTTTCATTAAACATGTTTCCTCCAAAAAAAAAAAAAATTGTGAAGCATGTGCGTTGTTGAAAAGTAGAGTTTTTTTCAAAACTATTCAAACCAACGCGATAAAATGATTCAAACCAGCGCGACAGAATGATTCAAACCAAGAAGACAAAATGTTTCAAACCGCACTAACAAAATTAAACAAACCAATAATTCAAAAAGTTTCGTACACTCCTAACAAGTTGTTATGTGCAGGATAATGAAAATAAGCAAACCAATTCAGTTCCTTCTGTTTTTCATCCTTGATTAATATTGCAAGACTTCTGTACCAAATGTAGTACCATATGCAGCAATCGTCCAGATTTAAGATTTCAGATTTAAGATTTCAGAATATTGAATTCTAATAAAAATTGGTGTGATACATTACGCCATTTGGTTTGAAGGACTAACCTCATTTAGATACTATAGACCAGCATATATCGTGTGTAGTGCAGTGTATGTAGGTAATAGTAAATAAGCAGTAGAGACAGGAGTGAAAAGTGCAATACTAGGGGAAATTGCGAAGTGGTACGAAACTTTTTGAATTATTGGTTTGTTTAATTTTGGTAGTGTGGTTTGAATCGTTTTGCCGCGTTGGTTTGAATAGTTTTGAAAAACACTGTACTGTGCGAAGTGGTACGAAACTTTTTGAATTATTGGTTTGTTTAATTTTGGTAGTGTGGTTTGAATCGTTTTGCCGCGTTGGTTTGAATAGTTTTGAAAAACACTGTACTGTGCGAAGTGGTACGAAACTTTTTGAATTACAGTGTTTTTCAAAACTATTCAAACCAGTGTGACAAAACTATTCAAACCAGTGTGACAAAATGTTTCAAACCAGCGTGACAAAACTATTCAAACCAGTGTGACAAAATGTTTCAAACCAGCGTGACAAAATCCCTTGGCACAGTCTTTCAAACCAAATGGACAAGTTGTTGTATACAGGATAATAAGGTGTAGATCCTTTAACGCCAGATCAGCAACGAGAGTTGCTGCATCAGGAGGTCCAGCAATTAACCAGGGTGACACATCCAGAGTATGTATCTTACTGTAGGATGGAGGAGAGGTGTCAGTGTTCATTGAAGCAATACCCTACGAGGTCTTTTGGTGGGTCTGATTATTGGAGGCATCTTGGTATACCTCAGGCAGTTAATGTTCGATTAAAGTAGTAGCAATAAAATGGGGCATTGCCTCCCTTTTATATTTGGGGAATCTTCCTTCACCCGAACAGCGACCATTGTTCTCTATGAAAAACCTAATGGGTGCTATTTCAAAACATAGGGCTGGAAGCGCGCTCATTGATTGATGTTTTTCAACATAAGGAAACCAATTCAGTTCCGTCCGTTTTTCACCCTTGATTGATATTGCAAGACTCCTGTCCCAAATGTAATTCATAAGAGGCAATCGTCCAGATTTAAGATTTCAGAATATTGAATTCTAATAAAAATTGGTGTGAACCATTCTGTCTTCTTGGTTTGAACCATTTTGGCGCGCTGGTTTGAATAATTTTGTCACACTGGTTTGAATAGTTTTGTATAATTTTGAAAAACACTGTAATTAGGATTCCCTGGACTCCTTATTCATACACCGGGCTTGTTAATCCATTGTCTGAAGATAAACCTGACTTCCCTTGATAACCAAGATCCAGTTACAATACTAGTCTGCACTCATGCGTTCTACAGAATCTTATGAGGCTTGTCCAAATCCGTTGGACTGCAGATGACTCATTATCTTCATACACGGGTTAGTTCACCCCTCTCACATGTTCAACAACTTTTATTGATGAGATTTTGTAATGACATTCAAAGTGACAAGAGTGTTGCAGTTACTCACTTCAAGTATTGGTTGAAACCTACATTTGACTAATAAGAGATTTCAGAGATTTCAGAGATTTCAAAGATTTCAGAGATTTCTTCTAATCACTAAAAAAGGAATCTTTCTGAACTATTCAATTTTCGTAAAAGTTCAAAATGTGCTCAATCCAAAAATGTGTTAGGATGTAAGAGCTCATTTAGTACTGTACTGTAAGTGGGAGAATATTCTTGGGTGCGCACAAGTACTCAATTATGCCGGTGCAATCCCAGAAGCTACGTTGGGCTATATACAGACCTGGTAATTATAGGCAAACAGAGAAGTATTCAATTCTGCAACCTCAATCAGAGAAGTATTCAATTCTACAACATCAATCAGAGAAGTATTCAACTCTACAACATCAATCAGAGAAGTATTCAACTCTACAACATCAATCAGAGAAGTATTCAACTCTACAACATCAACCATATATTTATATATATATTCTCATATAGTATAGTGGTTTAATCCTTCTTCTAGGGGTAACCATCGCACATTCCTGCATAGTGGTCCAAATCTTATACAGCATGACTTTCCAATATTAGCTTAGTGGTAATTACACTGAAAACAGCTCATTATTTATGAAAGAATGACTAGATAATAAGAGCTATTTTTGACGTCATTTTAATTACATTTTTTGAAACGTTTTGAGGAATTGAATGATCTTGATGAATTATCTTGATGAATTATCTTGATGAATTATCTTGATGAATGATCTTGATGATATGGTTCTTAATAATATGGTTCTTAATAATATGATTCTTCACGATATTTTAAGGCTCTATTATTCTAGACAAATGCCTTTATGGGTGCAGAAAGTGACCACCAATCGGGCATACCCGTGATTCATTATTGCTTTCAGATCCAGAGCATTGTTCTCCATACTGCGTGACCACTCTCATGAATGAAATACCAAGAGAGTCTTTTTTGAACGTATATAATGAGAAGGATTCCATCTTTGGTGTATCAATCACCATGAAAGTCAGTCCATTACTTATCATATCTCTCATATCCACCACGGTTTGTGCAGTCCTTCAATACCCTAAGGGGTTTTATGTCAAAATCGAAGATTCTTATATTCCGCTCTACAACCTTACTAGTGAAGTTAAAGGCGTGGAAGTGAGTATTTTGGCTCATGCAAGACCTTTCCGTCGCCCAGTGGAGTTCTCTTTAATAAACGATGAACCAGTCATTAAAGATACCTCTACGCCAGGACCTGTTGGGATTTGGGGAGGCGTACTTGCATTTGGACCTCCAATCAGTCCGAATAGCTTGCAGTTTAGTCCTGAAATGAAGATTGAGAACATGTCTTTTCAGTCGTGTGAAATTACTGGAACCAACAGGTACGCCCTTTTCTCTGGATACACAGAACTCTCCAAACAATATTGTTTGGATGCTGACGTGTACCTCTTGTCTTTTGACCGAGTTACCGGAAGAGTGTTTAAACCAAAGTTACCAAATTGGGAAAAGTCAACTCAATGGCAGAAATAACTCAAAGTTATTAGTAAAAGCTCAATAATTCCCTCAATCTATCTTTGTTGCATCCACCATAGGCAGCGCCCTGTCTATGAAGGTATTATGAAGCTTCTCAGTCCGATTGTTACAATGGCCATTGCAAACACCGTGTCACCATCATCGTTGTATGAAGTACTATGATGGTCTTTTTCGAGTATTCTGGAACAATCTATCAACTTGTGTTTTAGTATATATTAATATACAGGGAATTTAGGTTGTAACTTACAAGACCAAATTCCTAAGGCGGGGCCGGGGCTGCGGCCGCATCTTATACTATTCTGATCATCAAGGGCCGGCACAGACCTATTTGTCCTGGGTCCGCAAGTCCTATTCATCTCGGACATGTACGTATCTCACTTGTCTGCATACAACATATCCACGAAGTACCTTGCATCCGTACACGCTAGGTACTCGTTGACACAATTCTTACTATTGTTCTAGTGGAGAGTTTTTCGGTCCGGTTTCTCTCTTTGAGGAACCATCAACGAACATAGTATCATAGTATTAGTTAGGCATAAATGTATCAAAGATTATGACAGTATTCAGTCAGTATTACGACAAAGTTCTATGAAGGCTATTATAAACGACAAAGTTCTATGGTCATTGTAAACGACAAAGTTCTATGATGGTCATTGCAAACGACAAAGTACTATGATGGTCATTGCAAACGACAAAGTACTATGATGGCCATTGCAAACGACAAAGTACTATGATGGCCATTGCAAACTCCGTATTACAGCCATCAACGCTGTATCACGCCCATCATAGTACTTCGTACAATGATGACCTTCGTACAATGATGGCCTTCGTACAATGATGTCATGGCTATTGTTACGATCGGACAGAGGCTTCATAATACCTCTATAGACTGGGCTCTGCCAATGGTGGATCTAACAATAGTAGTATAGTATGGTGTAGTCTGTAGTATATTGTTGTAGTATACTTTAATATTATGGTTAGCGTAGTATATTAAAATGTAGTATTGTATCTTAAAGTATGGCCTCTTGTGGTAGTAAAGTATAGTTGTATAGTAGAGTGTACTATAGGGTAGTGTAGTGTAGTGTAGTGTAGTCTAGAAATAAGTGGAAAAGTATAGTGTGGTGTGGTCTGGAGCAGTGCAGTAGTTTTTTGTACTACCCAGGTGAGTAGTTGAATATTAGTATAGTAGTACACTGTAACACCACGGTTAGCACAGTAGTCTTAATACTGATGTAGTGTAGTACATTGCAGTTCAGTGCAGTAGTACACTGTAATACCATGGTTAGCACAGTAGCCTTAATACTGATGTAGTATAGTACAGTGCAGTGCAGTAGTACACTGTGGTAGAATTGCTAGCATAGTACTATAGTGTAGGAATCTCGTCTACTATTGTAAAGTAGTGTAGTATAGTATAGTATAGTATAGTATAGTATAGTATCTCACTACAAGTAATCAAACTAGTGTTGAGAACATAATATAACTGAAGATAAATTGACACCTGAAACTGGGACGTTGAGACAGTGACACTGAGATACATGTTAACAATATGGCGATCGAACATGATAACCGAAGACATGATTACTCAGAACAACTGAGAGTTGACACTGAACTTGACAACCGAACTTGAAAACTGAGATTAACAACTGAAACATGACACTGAAACATGATACTGAAACATTATACTGAAACATGATACTGAAACACGATGGTGAAACATGTTAACTGCTAACTGAAACGTCATAACACAGTATCTTGGTTGCTATGATAACTAAATAAAAACCTACATTTCCAGTGAGTGTTCAAATGCCTCGAGTTCTGATTGATAAGAGTGTCAAGTGTGAGATGGAGTTTTGATGACCTTAATGGCGGGGATTATTCTCAGTGGTATGAGCACTGGACTCGCGGCCAAGCACAGTGATCTGATACTTTTCCTCACCGCGCAAGGCTGACGAGACAGGATCTGGACCGGGCCACGTATAGTAGTATAGTATTAGAGTATAATATTAGAGTGCCTAATTTCTTGGTTACGTCAATACTCACTGTTCTGTTACATTCTAGGTACTAGACTTTACTCTGTTTACCACGTTCATTCTTCGCCGATGGTGTTTGAGAGGGAGGAATCTGAGCTGCTTATATAACCTTTCAAGAGAAGGGTAGGTTGTGTAGCAGACTGAGTTGGAGGCTTGGTAGCAGGTTAGGTAGTGGACTGGGTAGTAGGTTGGGTAGCAGACTGGGTAGTAGGCTGAGTACAATGTCTTAAACAATGGTCATTATTAGGATTAGATATTGTAGGCTAAAATTACCTAAATAGGTAGAGCACTACCGAAGGTGGGTCTGACAGAATTTGCTGCCATAATAATTATGTTTTAAAATCAAATTAGATATTTTAAAGCTGCATACGGTCTCCTTGTTAACCTACGTGTATAATGCATCTTCCAATTCTGACTAATTAAGTAATTTTCATACTGAGGAAAAGCATGGTGGTCATTGAATCACTGCAGTTGAAGTATTACATTGAGCAGTTTCAATGGAAACCTTAACACTTTTTTTTTGGGCCCCTAATTGACAGGTCTTTTTGGAGGTTCTTGGGTGATTTTGACCCGCGATACGAACCCGTCTCGGATAACCATAGCTCCCTCGTTGGAACCTCCATTTAAAGCACTTGATTGGCCCATTCTCCTTAATATCTCATCCGATTCCCCGGCCCCATCGTGTGGAAGCCATACCACCGGTTTCTGGTACCGGTAAC
Organism: Metschnikowia continentalis; assembly: GCA_002370835.1. Taxonomy (NCBI): domain Eukaryota; kingdom Fungi; phylum Ascomycota; class Pichiomycetes; order Serinales; family Metschnikowiaceae; genus Metschnikowia; species Metschnikowia continentalis. The sequence continues at coordinate 165,463 of NLAO01001685.1, read as the reverse complement.
AAGGATGGAAGTAGAGGAGCGTTTCCTGCAGGACATCTGCAGTTGATCCCGCCATATCGCCCGATACATTGACTGGAGTATCATTTTCCACCTCTTTTGTGCTATTGACATGCGGAAAAAACTGAAAATGCTGGTGGAACCGGCTATACGCCGACATATTGGCGAAAATCGTGCATGCAAGCGCCAAAAGCATGACCAAGGCTTGGAATTTCATGGGACAATCACCATTTTTATCTCTCAGAGAAAGAAAAATGCCTATCATACAGCATTCCAAGCAATAAATGCCGGAATACAACTGGAAAATGGCCTTGGGGTAAAGTCGGCCATTGGTTTCCAGGTCGTTCACGTGACTATACACATAGTGGAGTGCGTACTTATAGTACAAGAGAAATAACCCCAAAATGAGTACCATGAACACGGAGATGAGCGGGGAAATGATGCAATAGGTGACTCCAATGGCTCCATATACTGATACTGCGGCATATGCAGCTCCCCAGCGGATTTTGCGGAGACTGGTGAGTCTCTTGAATTTGCGCCGTGGTGTACTGTCTTTCCACGAGTAAACAAACACATTCATGAGCAACCGATCTATCTGGAGGAAATTGCTTCCAGTCAAAGCAAATGCCTTCACAGATAAATACTTGAAGAAAAAAACCGAGCTTTTCGGGATATTGGCTGCCAAAAGAAGGGGAATGGAAGCTGGTCTCTCGACGACCTGCACACAGACAACTATTAAACTCGTCAGTACCGACACAACCAAAAATTGTTGGATGAAAAGAAACCCAAAGTACCATTTCTGGAGAGCTATTTCCATTTCTGCACCTGTCCATGTTCCCTTCAAGTAAAGGAGGAGCCTGAAAATTTTGAGTTGGATGGAGATTACCGCACTGAGCAATATGGCCGGCAACAAACTGCTGAAAGTAAGCTTCATTTCCTCCGGAAGCCGCCCCAAAAAGCCCATACATGGAACCAATTGAGTTAGAAGTGGAACCTGCGAAAGAAGCGTAATCATCGACACAGGAATCACATACATCATGATCATCACGGCCATGAGACAGTACACCACATAACGCTCTATGACGGCAACGAAATCGGTGTCACGTGCAAGATTGGCCCATATAATATCATTAGCATTGACTCCTATCAAGCTCTGGTTAAGCAGCCCGCAATCCAGCAGGAGAACGGCCTGATGGGCCATATATGCAGACTCCTGCGAGTTGAACATCAAAAACACCTTATTTTGCTTGTGGTAATTGTCCTTAGCGATTTCCGTGATGCGGTTAGAAATGGATTCATAAGATTGGGCCAAAATCTGTGTACACCAGGGTTCCACCGGTTGTTTTTTCTGAAACAAAAGAGCCCGGAACCGGCCCGGGATGCGAATGGCCAATTTCCGTCTAATAATTGGCAAGTCGTAGACAGGGAAATAAATGGGAGGATAAAAAAAAGCCGGGTTTTGACGTAAACTTGAATTTTCCCTTTCCCGGCCTGTATTTCGAGCTACCCGTTTAAGATATCGTACATTCTGTACCTCCAAAATATCCAAGGCATCCTGTGCCTGTTTCCATTTCCACCAGTACTGGTGATAATCATCCATTAACCAAACATGGTCCAAACCACGGTAAAATGAGCTGAAATAATCTTTCAAAGCCTCTAAATTGCGGAGATTTTCTGGCACATTACCCAAAAGTAAGACCCTAGAGGAGGCCTGCCTTCTATGCAGGTCGCCGTTTAAATAAGTGTGTCTAATCTTAGCGATGCTCAGGAATTCATGGTACATGATGACATTGAAGGAAATAATGGTCACCAACGAACATGTAAAGTGAAAATTCAACTGTGTGGCCTTACTCATGGCGATATTCGAGATACTGAAGCGGTCAAGGCCTGCAGCCCGGAAAGCCAGCGTAGAACTGGTAAGGTTTATTGGGAGAAGCACCACGATATTAAGGAGTCCACAACTGGCAAAAAAAATCAACAACACGTTCAAAAAGCGGAGAAAAAAATAAGTATCGAGACCCATGGAGAGGAAAAAACTCACATCATAGTTCCATGAAACCCATACCCAGTCAAAGTACCCTGAAGGTAGCTCCTGCATACGCTCATCGGCCGGGGTGAAAAAGCATCGTGGTTCATAAATATTCTTGCAAAGTGTACGTAAATAGCAGAAGAGGAGAATCTGGACAGTACATGCACATAAAGCCGTGGCCAAGTGCTTGACCAAGACTGCGAAATCGGTTCCATAGGCCAAGTGCGCGGATCCGGCCTGTGTATTGTTAAGGAACGTAATGAACTTATCGGGGTCAATGAAGTAGCGAAGAGACAGTTGAGTTAGACTATTGAAGTCATATTCACCAAGTGGTTCAAGGCCCAGCATTTCAGACTAGACGTTCTGAAGCGTCAGACTTGATTTCTGAAGGGTCAGGTTTAAACTTGAGATTTAGGTCTTTTTTCTGGAGAGTGAGGTCAGACTAGACTTTCTGGAATCAGGTCAAATTTGATTTCTGGAGAGTAAGGGTTAACTTTTCAGGTGGATAAATGACTTGAATTCCAGCTTTTCTGAATTGTGGATCTCCAATATTCTAATAGGTGGAAGTTGAGATGACAAGGGGACAACGTTCAGGACTAGATCGAGGAGGAGATTAGAGGGGAATTCTCTAGATTTTTGGAGATACCCTTCTATTATTACTTCTATTCCTGTTTTTGGAGACTCGGGCTTGATCTCTTAGACCCTGGGCTTAGCCTTTGACGATCTTAGACTCAGAACTTAAGCTGGTTTCTGGAACTGTGAACTCAGAATTTGAGGTATTTGGACTTGAAGAACTGGGACCTGAGGAACTGGGACTTGAGGAACTGGGACTTGAAGAACTGGGACTTCGAAAACTGGGACTTCGAGAACTTAGACTCTCGAGCTTGGATTGAGGTTCTTGGGATGCTGAGTCTTGACTTGAGGTTCTTAAAATCTGTATCTAGGCTGATTTCTTGGACTGTGAACCTTGACTTTGATGTTTTCGGACTCTTGTGAGACTCCGAAGATCGTGGATCTAAGACTCTGAAAACTTAGGGTTTCCTGGACTTCTGGGATCCTAATCTTAGGACTTTAAAGACTGAGACTTTGGAGACCTGGAATCTGAAACTTTTAGTGATCCTTATTCCCCGATATTTCAAGACTTGGATGTTTCTAGACCCCTAAAGAATTGGAGTTTTCTGGTTTTGGAGATTATTGATTGCCTGATAGCCTTCAGGCTGTTGTTCTAAGACTTTGGACACTCAGACTCGTTCAGACTCAGACTCGTTCAGACTCAGACTCAGACTCGTTCAGACCTAGACTCAGACTCGTTTAGACTCAGACTTAAAGACCCAGAGTTAAAGGTTTCGACTGAGGAGTGAGATGTTCGTTTTTTCTGGAAATTTCAGCTCTAAGAATAGAAAAACTTGGACTTCTGGGAGATTTGGACGTCTAGGATCCTTGGAATTAAGATTTGGAGCTCCGTTCTTTTAAGAGCTTAGCTTTTTCGGAAATCTAGAGTTCACTTTTCAGATCCGGGCTGAAATTTGAATACCTGATTCTTAACTAGACTCGTTCAGTGCCCTAGTTGAGACTCCTGGTTTATCCTGGTGAAGGACTAGAGGATTGATCTCTGATAATGTTCCAGAACCGAGTTTTATCTTCGAAACCTTTTGATTCCAAGAAAATTTCAATCCTGGTAAAATCCTAGTCTTGAAATCCTGTCTTTTTTTGAAAAAAGAACAAAGAAATAATGAATAGTGCCCGAGGTGTTCTTTTCTGCAGGATCGGATAAGAAAAAGACCAATACTATTGAAGTTAGACTGTCCAAACCCAGACTTGAGAAAACCAAACCCTGACAGTTATCAACCCTGATACTTGCCGAACTCTCAAGCACTGAAAGTTTAAAAATTCTGTCTTCGGTGACCAGATTTGAACACTATAGTGTACACCTGATCGGTATTTGAGACTTGTTATCAACTCCAAGGTTGATCAAGTGGCAGATTTCTCTGATTTCGCCGATTTTTTATCTGTTTTTGACCTTGCTAAACTTTAGGAATTCCTCAGCCCTGGTTTTTTTAGGACTCTTGGTTTCCAATGGACACTTCTAGGCTTTGGTTGTGGTGTACGGGTCTATCTTAGAGGTGTATCAGACCAATTGGTGACTTTGGATTGTACTGAATAACCTTGAGTCTGGACACAATTTTGAGGCAGAAATTTGGATTAGGAAATCGATGCTGCACACTGGACTTGACTGTGGAAGTATTCTTTCAATTGGATTTGGCCCTAGACTTGAAAAAACCCGTGAATTTGGTTAATGATGATTATATGCAGGTTAACTGGATTATATGCAGGTGATTTGATTATAGATCACCTTATCACGAATCAACACCAAGACAATGTAGATTTGACTAAAGATCTGGCCAGAGAATAGCTGAGTATATACTGAGTATCGTTTCTGACTCAATGCTGTACAAGTTTCAGTAATAGACCCTTTACTCACTCAAGGACTGTATACACTAGCTTAACTAGGACCTCTAAGTATACTTGACTCTGACCTATAAATTTCACTGAGTATGTAATTCGAATCTAACAGATCTCCAGATTCAGCCAAAGTAAAAGTATCTGTACTAGGTAATTATTTGCTGATCAGAATATTGACACTGGTTCCAGAGACAAAGTCTAGAATATCTAACAGACACTTGCGTATAAGATAAATAACACCTTAACTTAGTGACCTTGTCCAATTTTCCTTTGACTGATTTTTCTGCTTTTCTTTTGCTTTGTCTGAGTTTCTGTTGACTGATTTGTATGACTGCTTCAACGGACTCTGACTCTGACTCTGCTTCAACTGACTCTGACTCTGCTTGAACTGACCTTGTCTGATTTTGGTTTGTCTGACCTTTTTTTGCTTTTGCTTCAACTGATTTCGATTGAGTAATTTTCTCTTATCCCAATCAATTCTAGTTCTCCTGGTCTAACTTCTTGAAAGCCACTTCGTGGGGGAGTTGGAATGAGACGCAGAACATGGGTTTTGTGGGTGCAACTTTTCGCACCAAGTGGAAAGTGAGGCTTTGGAACGGAATTGAGTGGTCGAGGTACTGCACAATGCGCTCGTGCACCCGGTGATGTAATACTTCCATGGATGGCTCTGGTTTTTCATCGGCGGAGAATTTTTCGAAGCAGTGGACGTTGATGGTGGGGAGAATGAAGTTGGAGTCGTTTTGGGCCTCGCGGAGAACTTCCTTATCCCGGGTGTAGAGTCCGATGAACTCGTCGAGGAACGTGAGTGCGGAGTCGGGAAGGTTCATGGCGTAGTGAGTGATGAACCTAGGAATAGAAAAGACCTGGTTTTCTGGTTCTTTCTGACCATCCACACCCTTGGTCTGTACATTCTGTCCATCTAATGGCTTTTCTTTCTGTCCCTGTCCTTCCACTTTCTGTCCTTCCACTTTTTGTCCAGTCTGGACAACCCTAGACTGTCCTTGTCCAGATTGTCCACCCTTAACTCTCCGCCTCTTTGCCTTCCTCTCAATACATCCTGTTTCTCTCGCCCAATCAAGAATCATCCGCGGAGATTCCCGGATAAATTGACGGCCATCCAAATCATGGCACTTAACAAAGTCCGTCACGTGATTCCGTACCACATTCTCCCCCAAGTACCGGTACGACTCCGGGTTCAAGTCGTTGGCCAATACAAACACGTTTTTACGGCCGGCAGGAACGGCAAATGGCCCCACTCCTGCAAATACATCACCCACTGCTTGGCCTGGCTGAAACTGCTGGATAAGCCGTTCGTGCTCGGTACTTAACCGTGAGTTCCAGTATACACGGCTAAAGTCAAAACGGAACTTGCACCCACTCTCACTTTGCTCCACAATAAAATCGTCTTTCCCGGCAAGAACTTCCATTTTGAACGTACGGAACTTGGTATCGATGGTATCGACTTTATCGACCACGGTCTCGATCTTGGGGTTTTTGTCCAATACAATCTGGCCAATCAAAGGCCCGTATTTCTTGAAGTCATTGCGCAAGTTGAAATGCGCTATGTGACCCGCTTGGGCATACCCCGTTGGGATATCGTGGAGGAGATGTTCGGGGATGACTGCATGGAGAATGTCGTCGGCCTTCCAGAACGAGTAATCTAACTTGAGTGTATAGGGAGCCACTTTGATGTCGTACTCCTTGATTTTGTGCAATGTCGTGGGCGACATTTTGGCTTCATACCCATTAATGTCGTTAATGTCGTCCTTCAAAAGCACTCCCTTGGTACCGTTAAATGGTACGATGTGTTTGATACCCTGCACCTGCAAAATGTCGTTCTGGCACGCCTTGACGAATTCCCCCAAAAACCGGGGTTGGGGAAAATATGCCACCAAAAGCTCCACCTCCTTGTGAAAGAAACTGCGATCCAAAACCTCCATGCCTCGATGGACGGGCGGACTGAATTTACCTGAGCCCATTACGTGTCGACGATACGATTTATTCCAAACAAATCGGGACTGCACACACAAAAACAGAGAAACGTTGTTTTTGTTTTTGTACACAGGCCGTAAAAAACTATATAAACGGCCGCTTCTGCTGGGGTTGCGCTGGAAAAGAGTCACCGTGGCAGAGTGTAGGGAATGGTGGGTAAGGGAGGTTTGGGTGTGTTGAGCTTCTCATCCACCACCTCTGCTCATCGTGCGCGCGCACTCACCCACCCATACTTATCTTGGAACCCATACTTAAAGTAAGAATTATATTGGTGCGAACCTTCTGTTTAAAGGTGTGAACCTTCTGTTCATTGATGCTTTGGCAGATTATGATACCAGATTAATTGTACCAGATTAATTATACCAGATTATGGTAGCAGATTAATTATACCAGATTAATTACACCAGATTAATTATACCAGATTAATTACACCAGATTAATTATACCAGATTAATTATATCAGATTAATTATAGTGTTAGATCCATCATAGGCAGGACCCTGTCTATGAAGGTATTATGAAGCATCTCAGTCCGATTGTTACAATGGCCATTGCAAACACCTTATCACGGCCATCGGCCATCATTGTATGAAGAACTATAAAGGTCCTTTTCAATATTCTGGACAATCGTTACTATTGTTCTGGTGGAGAGTTTTTCAATGCCACGTTTCTCTCAAAGGTATATAAGCCACTCCGATTCCTCTCTTTGAGGAACCATCAACGAACATAGTTTTAGATAGGCATAAATGTATCAAAGAACATAACAATAGTATTAAAATTAGGATTAAATAAAGTTGAAGAAATTTAACTTAATTATAATTTTTTATTGACAATATTGATTAATACCTTTATTTAGATTTGAGTCTAAAGTAGGTCAATTATGTCCGCAGATTAATTATAGCAGATTAGTTATAGCAGATTATGATGGTAGATTAATTATAGCAGATTACGTAGCATTAATTATAGAAGATTGATTATAGTAGATTATGATGGTAGATTAATTATAGCAGATTTATTAGATCCTTGTAAGTACATTTATCACCTAATCGAAACTATATTCGTTGATGATTCCTCAGCAAGAGGAATAGGCCGTCATTAAGTAGTCTGCCGGAAGGTAGCCGAAGGGTGTAGTAACGGTGAACCCAAACGGGGCATATATTAGCATTGGTTCCCGATTAACTGGGCACGTGAGCTCAATATCTATATGGGTTGTATTCCATCCATCTTGGATCTAACAAATTATAGCAGATTAATTATAGCAGATTATGATAACAGATTAAATATAACAGATTATGATAGCAGATTAATTATAGCAGATTAATTATAGTAGATTATGATAACAGATTATGATAACAGATTATGATAACAGATTATGATAGCAATTAATTATAGGAGATTATGATAACAGATCATGATGGCAGATTAATAATATAGGCATCCAGGCAAATAGATTGGGCACAAAACAAAATAGTGTATTTCGTAGTGTATGTATATTTCCAATGGGGTAGAGAATAGATGTTGTTAATTTCTGGAAAAATGTATGGAAATGACCGTATAGTGAAAAAGTGCGAAGTCCACTGGCCCTCATATTTATTTCCTCACATTTATTTCCTCATATTTATACAGTGTTTTTCAAAACTATTCAAACCAGCGCAACAAAATGATTCAAACCAGTGCGAAAAAATGATTCAAACTAGCGCAACAAAATGTTTCGTACCCCTTTGCACAGTCTTTCAAACCAAATGGCGTAATATTTCACACCAACTTTCATTAGAATTCAATATTCTGAAACCTTAAATCTGAAATCTGAAACCTGATCGATTGCCTCATATGGTACTACATTTGGGACAAAAGTCTTGCAGTATTAATCAAGGGTGAAAAACGGATGGAACTGAACTGGTTTCCTTGTTATCCTATATACAACAACTTGTTAGGGGTGTACAAAACTTTTTAAATTATTGGCTTGAATGGTTTTGCCGTGCTGATTTGAACTATTCTGTCTTCTTGGTTCGAAACATTTTGCCGCGCTGGTCACTGTACTGTGCATTTATTCTGGGGTGATTTAAAGCTAACTCATATTTCCAGACTAGGGACTTCCTAATTGGACTCGACTTACTGATTTTTGCAACAATAACTAATCTCACTACCCCCTACTCTCTACTACTCTCTTCCACTCTCTACTCTCTACTACTCTCTACTCTCTACTACTCTCTACTCTCTACTACTCTCTACTCTCTACTACTCTCTACTCTCTACTCTACCACTCTCTACTCTATACTGACCCTCCCTTGTGTTGGAAAATAACACCGACTAAGAGCGCGCATGGTGCTCTAGGCTTTTCAGAGCATTGTACGGATATTTTCACATGCTTCAGTTGTCGAGAACAACCGAGGATCAATGAAGGCCAACTCCCACATATATAAGGAGGCCTTCGCCACATCTTCTATTAGTTAACTAATCGACTATCTCTACTAAGGGAGACATACCAAGAAGGGAGTCAAACCAAGATGCCTCCAAAACCAGACCCACCAAAAAATCTCGTATTGATGATACTTCAACAAGCACTGACAACTCTTCTCCTCCTCCTCCTGAAGTAAACACTTGACCTAAAGTGTTTACTTATCTTGATGAGACAATGAGATCCATATCCTATAGTAAGAAAGGACCTCTGGATCTTGAACCTTGGTTACTCTACGGGCCACCTAATTCCCCAGCACTTCTAGCTGAGCTGGAATTATCACTTCTACACCTTTATTATCCTGTATACAACAACTTGTTAGGAGTTATGTAATTATTCATATTGTATTGGTTTGTTTAATTTTGCTAGTTTGGTTTGAATCGTTTTACCACGGTGGTTTGAACCATTCTGTCTTCTTGATTCGAAACATTTTTCCGCATTGGTTTGAATAGCTTCAAAAAACACTGTATCACTACGCACCACACTTAACATACACCAATCCAAATTTCCCCAGTTTTTTTATTTTTTTTATTTTTATTTTTTTTTTTCTTCTTAAAATCCCAATAAATACGATTCCATAATTTACACCGTTCCATAATTTACCTTATTCTCAAAACCACCCCAATTACCTTTACTATATTCCTTCATTCAGTTCCCAATCTACCCTTACCTGCATATAGTGCGCGGCATCGCACAAGATCAGTGTCGCTCAACCTTTCTACCACTGCAATGAGTTCTGTTATCACCATCACCAAGCCATTTCGCCAGGCAGAGTTCTTTGAAAATGAGCCTAGTGAAACTTCCGATGTGGAAATGCTGGATTCCGAAAAACCCGCTCCAAAATCCCACAAATCGGACCAGAATGGCGCCATAGTTACCCCAGGTGAGCTAGTTACAGATGACCCCACGTGGATGAAGGGCCACGGCACGTATTTCTTGGAAAACCAAACGTACTCATCGGTGGCTGGCAATGTGTCACGTGTCAACCGTTTATTGAGTGTGATTCCCTTACGGGGAAGGTATGAAGCCGAAACAGGTGATCACGTGGTAGGCCGTATCACTGAGGTGGGCCAAAAACGCTGGAAAGTCGATATTGGCTGTAAGCAAGATGCAGTCCTCATGCTTGGGTCCGTCAATCTCCCCGGAGGCATTTTGAGGCGGAAATCCGAAAGTGACGAGTTGCAAATGAGAAATTTCTTAAAGGAAGGTGACCTTTTGAATGCTGAAGTGCAGAGTGTGTACAACAACGGCTCTGCTTCGTTACACACACGGTCTTTGAAGTACGGTAAACTCCGAAACGGAGTTTTTCTCAAGGTGCCGTCCAGCTTGATCATCAAACAGAAGAACCATTCCTACGACTTACCCGGAAACATAAGTATTATTCTTGGAGTCAATGGGTACGTTTGGTTAAGCAAAACAAGTGTTTTGGCAGCAGCAAATTCAGCCAGTGCCCATACCAATAAGGCTCAGAGTTCTCTTTCATCAAAGGGCACGTATAACCCGGGCCAGGGCTCCATGTCCATAACCCGATTGGAGGAGGAGAGTTCATGGGAAATTTACAGCGACAAAAACGATGAAATCAGCAATAATACGCGAGCTACCATTGCAAGGTACCATAACGTGATTAAAGCTCTTGCTGCGTGTGAACTTGGTATCACGGAACTGCGGATCCGGATGGGCTACGAGGCCAGCATGATGTATTCGGACGCCAGCAGTTTAATTGAGAAGGATGCCCAGGAGAGTATTTGCCAGGATATCATCAATTCCGAGAGAATGCGGGGGACCAATAATGAAGAATGATGAGATGTATGGTGTTAATGGGGATGGGTGTTAATGGGGATGATATCAGATGAAAGTCATTGTGAAGGAGTGGTCCCAAGAACGGTTACTACGGTGCAAAACACTATTGGAAGAAACATGTGGTTCTAGTCAAAGTGCTCAGCATTAGGCAAGCAAGTCAGACTGAGTCATAGGGTCTACTCATACTCAGTCAGAGGCAGAGTCTACTTATACTCAGTCAGAGGCAGAGCTGGCTGGTACTCCTTGAGAACTGGTGGGGTTTGTGACGGCATTCCATCCGAGGAACCTGGCCTTCGTCCGGAAGAAAATGGACCAGCCTATTCCTAATCTTGAACGAGCATGCATCTGGCCTCCCATCCAGTTTTGGGTGCAATACCTTTCGAGTTTCCGCAGACCAAGAAAATTGCGCAAATCCGTGAGTTCATTTCAGTGTCAGAATAAAAGAGGTAGTGTCTTAAAAGAGATAGTGTCTCAAAGGGATAGTGTCTCAAAAGGATAGTGTCTTAAAAGAGGTAGTGTCTTAAAGGAGATAGTGTCTTAAAGGAGATAGTGACAGAATAAAAGGGTAGTGTCAGACGCACATAGAGCTATACTTCACTTTATTACATCTTCAGTACCCTGGATTATGTAATCACATCGTCAGTAGTAGTACATAAATAGTCTGTAGTGTATTGTATTGTACTCTACTACGCTACTACACTACTACACTACTACAATGTACTACTACTCTAATGTGCTACTACTATACTACGCTATACATTTCAGATTCTTGTTCATTTGTCTAGTACATACAATGAAATAGCAAGACTCTTTAAATTCATCAAGTAGTGGAATTGCAGAACTGTTTAAATTCATTAAGTAGTGATATCGTAGAGCAGTGGAGTGTTAAGAATGGTAGTGTGTAGTGTATAATTTCTATATACTCAAAGTCAGAGTCAGAGTCAGAGTCATAGAGTTTACTTATACTCATACTCAGAGTCACAGTAAAGAGTATAATGGAAGTACAGTGAGTGCACAGTAAAGAGTATAGTGGAAGTACAGTGAGTACACCGTGAAGAGTATAGTAAGAGTATAAAGTATACTGAATAGCACAGTAGAGTATAGTGAGTGTATAGTGAGTGTATAGTGAGTGTATAGTGAGTGTATAGTGAGTGTGTAGTGAGTGTTCAGTGAGTGTTCAGTGGGTGTACAGTGAAAGCTCAGTGAAGAGTATAGAGTATGGATTATAGAGTATAAGGGGGGAATAGTGAATAGTGAGTGTATAGTGACAGTATATAGTATAGAGAGTCAAGACTTGAATCCTTGATCAACTGGTGGTCCTTGGGTAACCACCATTTTAACTCTTAGTGGTATGTCATCAGACCATCTTTAGGCCCATTTCACAGATTCTCATGTTTCGATAGCTAACTCATAGAAGAAGTCCCATTAATTGCTCTGGTCTAGAAACTCTACTATACCCAGTGGCTGATTATTATATAGAACAGGTTACTCCATTTCACAGGAACGAACGGTAATTAGAGCCATAGTACAGTTCATACTACCGTTCATACAGTCCATAGTACAGTCCTTAGTACAGTCCTTAGTACAGTTCATAGTATAGTTCATAGTGTAATCCACAGTACAGTTCATAGTTTAGTCCACAGTACAGTCCATAGTTTAATCCACAGTACAGTTCATAGTTTAGTCCACAGTACAGTCCATAGTTTAATCCATAGTACATTCCATAGTTTAGTCCACAGTACAGTCCACAGTACAGTCCACAGTACAGTCCACAGTACAGTCCATAGTTTAATCCATAGTTTAATCCATAATATAGTCATGACCACAATCAAAATATAACTAGTCCCATGTAATCCAGTATAGGCCACTAAATATAGTCATACAGCCTGGTTTACTCAGTCATATTAAGGAAAAAGATAGCCATAGGAATGAACGACTATATTCCTAGCTGTTACTTTTATTACATCTAATGAGGAAGGTAGTAGCGAACAAGTTACCCCATCCCAATACGTAGAGATAATGAAAAGAATTAACCATACAGAAGGTTTATGGTCTTGTAATCTTTTGGTCTTGAAATCCAAATCAGAATGAGTACTATTTTTGAATACTTCAACCAGAAACAATTAAGAGAGCAAGTCTGGGACTATCATCCACGGAGATCCAGCCCCAGGCGGGGTACAAAAGCGTGGTATTCTTGTTCGGAGATTCTCCAACAAAGGAACCTGTGACAGAATTCAGCATTGGATTTAAAGGACTGGATCTTATTAGCAGAGGAAGAGAAGCTAGGATAAAGGTCCCAATCGGCTTTGTTGAGTGGCTTGAGCGAGTTCCCTGTAAAGTGCATTTCTATCCAAGAGCGTTTCTATCCAAGAGCGTTTCTGTCCAAGAACGTTTCTATCCAAGAGCATTTCTATCCAAAAGCGTTTCCGTCCAAAAGCGTTTCTGTCCAAGAACGTTTTTGTCCAGAGCGTATATTAAAGTTGGTGCATTTAAAAAGTTTGTTGTTGAATACTCCTATACACGCTTAATTTGGGTGCTTAGTAAATAACTGACCTCATACCCAGAAGTAACCGACCATTACATTCCTGAACAGCATTGGGCCATCGTTCCTGGAAAAGATCCATTCAATTGATAAGTCGTTAGAAGTCTAGGCCCCTGGCGAAAACGGACTAACGTCCCATGTAGCCTAAATTTCAAACAGATACTATACACCAGCACTAGCTAATAGCAGGAGGACTTGGAGGGCTAATGACTAATGGTAGGGACACTTGGAGGACTAACAACTATTGGTAAGGAGACTTGAACACCTAATAACTATTGCTAAGAGGATTGAACACCTAATAACTATTGCTAAGAGGATTGAATACCTAATAACCGATAGTAGGAGGACTTAGAGGACTAGCAAAAGTAAGAGAAGCAGGTGGATCCCTTAAAACAAGAACATTAATCTCAGCATCCAAAGGTAAGTCCCCAAGTTCATCCCTTTCCGGCTTCTTTTCCTCCCTTCTACAAATTCCAGAAGGGTCCCTCTTACACAATCCCGCATGGTGAGTTGCTTCAAGTTTCTCTGCTTCAGCAGGGCTCAAGAAGTAGATCTTCACAGGCAAGCAGTCCGTGTACTTAGAAACAGTCTCCTTATGAATAACAGGTTCCTGGAGCTTTCCCCATGCACATTTACACATATCGATCTCAAGATTCGAGACCTGGGAATCACCATCAATTTGTAGCCTTAATGGAATCACACTAGGTTCATTCCCAACCACCAAGCGTCCACTGTGTCTACCCAACACTTTGGAGTGATCATTTTCATACATAACAATTCCATTTTTCAAGGTGAACATTGGAGCAACTGGGAACTGGTTATAACCAAGTGCAAACAGGTCTAGATCTGAATTGTGTATTTGGTTGAGACGGTGTAATTTGCCATTGACTTTAGCGTAGAACGTGCGGCCTGTGGCTGCGCATAAGGTGGCTGCGAAAAGGAACACCAAGACCAAGGACTTTATATTAAAAAAAGGAAGCATAGAAAAGGTAACTCAGAAAAGGATATAAATTGGTAACACAAAAAAAAAAAACACAAATTGGGTCTTTTCAAAATAAATTGAATAGAGACTGAGTAATATAGAGGATTTTTGCTGATGTGTGGCAGATATGTTGCAGTATTGCAGATGTCTTGCGGATATGTTGCGGATATGTTGCAGGATATGTTGCAGGATGAGGTGGTGGTTTGGAGTGCGACGGTTGTTATGGACGGTGCGACGGTGGGTGTTGAAGTGCGCACAAGATATATATATATATATATATATATATATATATGCGCACTACACAACCTAAAAGACCCCACCAAGAGTGACTCAAAGAACTCATTGGGATGAACCAAAAGAGAATTGCATTATACTTGATTGGGATTCCTGTAAGGGATATAGTAGCCAAAAAAAAAAAAAAAAAAAAGAAAGAAAAGGAGCCATACATTGTATTACTCCCAGGGTCACTCACTACTCTATTTCTGGTCTATTTCACTAGTCTCTCACTGGTGTCTCCCTAGTCTCCCTATTGTCTCCCTAGTCTCCCTAGTATCTCCCTATTGTCTCTAGTATCTCCCTAGTTTCTTTATAGTCTCCCTAGTCTCTTTATAGTCTCCATAGTCTATCACACACATACTTATAACCCTGACCTCTACTAATCTAATTCTGTAAGTAGAAAAAATAGAAGGGTGTTCAGAATCACTCACTGTTAGGAGACGTAAGGTCAGGCCTGGGGTGCGCGGTCATTCTGCACTGATTGGATGAAGTGCGACAATGCAGACAATGCAATATACAATACAATAGATAAGAATTAAGAGATGTTATCTTAGACAATAGGCAAATTTTCTTATCTCCGAAAAATCAATGGGGCTGGTCACGCAAAGATTCGGGTCACCGTTTTTTTTTTTTAGTATACGTTTTACTCTGGGAATAGGGGTTGTGGCTATCTTTTCACAGTGGTCTTCTCACAATTGATCATTTCAAAGTGATCATTTCAAAGTGATCGTTTAACAGTGATCATTTCACAGTGGAAATCTGAAAGTGGCAATCTCACAGTGGTCACAGTGGTTCTGGAATTTCAACAATAGTGATCTATTTCTCAAGTGTGTAGACTTGGATACAGGACCCTAGCCCGTAGTCTAGTGTAGCAAATAACATTAAGCATTGTTTGTTAGACCCCCTATACACCTGTATATACTACTAAGCCTATTCTGTCCGATACTAACATTGGCCATCAAAGACCCTTCACTTATATAATAATTGCTATTACCACTATAACAGTACCATATAGTATGGTGGTATAGACTAATGTAT
The DNA here is from genome assembly GCA_002370835.1 of Metschnikowia continentalis. Classification (NCBI taxonomy): domain Eukaryota; kingdom Fungi; phylum Ascomycota; class Pichiomycetes; order Serinales; family Metschnikowiaceae; genus Metschnikowia; species Metschnikowia continentalis. Next base: position 149,887 of record NLAO01001685.1, on the reverse strand, counting down.
ACCACGATAATCTGACTCTTTCAACTTCCCATCCTTCCAGCCGTAATATATATACTATGTACTCTATTTATGTACTCTATGTATGTACACTTACTACTTACTACTATTTACTGACTACTGACAACTTACTACTGAAAACTTACTACTGAAAACTTACTACTGAATACTTGTCAATGAGTACCTAGCATGTACGGAGACAAAAAGGTACTTCGTGGATATGTTGTATGCAGACAAGTAAGGTATATACATGTCCGAGATGAATGGGACCTGCAGACCATTGGTAGACAATAGGACTGTGTGGATCTCAGATAATAGGACTGAGCTGGCTCTTGACAATCGAAATAGTTATGTGGTTTATGTATGTACTATATGTACTATATACTATACATATACATATACACTACATGTTAGACCCGCTAGGAATTCCCAACTATTGCCTAAACTCCGGTCCAAGTTGGCAGGACTTTACGAGATAGCAAGAGTCGTGTCACCAGTCAACTACTAACTCGTGATGCCCCCTCAATACAAAGGTAGCAAGGTTTTTTATATCAGCCAGTTACGTCTCAAAAAGACAATCCCGGAAGAATACTTTACTCCACTACCAACAGACGTCGGACTTAAACGTTACAAGGATGGCTCTGAACTCGTCAAGGTCGAAGAAAATCTAAGCCACAAGAAAGTCAGCCGCGATTACCTCATATCCGTCCTTTGCAAACCATCTGCCAATCATCCCAAAGGCGAATTTATTACAGTACGAGCTGGAAATTTGCCACCAACCGCACCCCAGCTTTACCTGGAATACACCGAAAAGCATCACCTGCCTAAAGTTAAATAACCTGGCTTCGAGGCTAGGGGGGATGTAAGACTTACCATCGGTAGACCTACCATCGGTAGACACACTACACATAGATGTATCCTTCGAGCCTACGAATGCCAGTGACTCATCCAAGACACCTTAACCCGTGACTTGGCCTCATCGATTCACCTTACCTCGTGACATGGCGTTTAACCGCCCTTTTTGCCCCACTCTGGTATTCACTGACAAATTACATAAACTACTCAGATTCTAACTTATTGGGAATCCATCAACGAATGAACAAAACTCCCAGTATTAGACGTATTAAGGAATCTAACACTACATACTATATACTATACATATACACTAGACACTATTTACTATTTACTATATACTGTTAGTTCCACCATAGGAAGGACCTTGCCTATAGAAGGACCTGCCAATAGAAAGACCCTGCCTATAGAAGTATCATGAAACCTACTCTGCTCAATATTAACAATAGCCATTACAAACGCCGTGTCAATATTCTAGAACAGTCGTCATTGTTCTGGTGAAGAGTTTTACGAATGCCACGTTTATCTCAAAGTTATAAGCCACTGCGGTTCTTCTATTCGAGGAACCATCAACAAACTTATTATCAATAAGGCATAAATCAATCAAAGAACATAACATGTACTAGACCACTACATACTAGATACAGTACACTAGATACTGTAGACTATAGACTACACACTATATACTATAGTCTATAGAATACATACTAGACCAATATATACTATAGACTATATACTACATACTAGATACTGTATACTATACACTGTAGCCTATATACTATAATTTGTATGTTATGTCCTTCATAACGTGTCTTAACCTAATCTTGTACTCATTGCTGGTTCCTCAAGGAGAGAAACCGGAGTGGCTTATAAACTTTGAGAGAAACGTGGCATCGAAAACTCTCCACTAGAACAATGGTAAAGATTGTACTAGAATAGCCGAAAGGACCATCATAGTGTTTCATACAACGATGGTCGTGACACGGCGTTTGCAATGGCTATTGTAACAACCGGACTGAGAGGCTTCATAATACCTTCATAGGCAGGGCCCTGCCTATGGCGGATCTAACACTGTAGATTATATACTGTATACTATAGATTATATACTATAGACTATAGACTACTATACCACCATAGCATATGGTAGACCTACCGAGGGTAGACCCACCGAGGGTAGTAAACTACCGATGTGGATTTTGAACCTTGTACTGACCGACCAGAGGTTGAGCGGCCCCTTTGGCCCTCATAACGACCGCTATTCATCTATGTCGTACTAGTCTATATAATGTATGATGGTTTCTCTAGGAGGAATCAGCGGCGTATGAACATAGTAAATAGAGAGTTCCTGACGCAACCGAAATCTAACACATACTACTCTATACCACTCTACTGTTAGATCCACCATAGCCAGGACCCTGCTTATAGAAGTATCATGAAGCCTACTCTGTCCGATCCTAACAATGACCAGGCCATCAATGTACGAAGCTATTGTTCTAAGGGAGATATTTCCGATGCCGCGTTTCTCTCAAAGGTATATAAGCTGCTCCTTCCTCCTTTGAGGACCCATCAACGAGTATAGTATCAGTTAGGCATAAATATATCAAAGAACATACCTATAGGACTCTACTCCTCTACTATACTACTGTACTACTCTACTGTACTACTGTACTACTGTACTACTGTACTACTGTACTACTGTACTACTTTTCTACAGTAACAGGGTCTTTTTCCCTGCTGATTTTGTCAAGCCTGTTCCCTTGGCTGTGGTTTCGATAGGTACAGTGTTTTTCAAAACTATTCAAACCAGCTCGGCAAAACGATTCAAACCACACTAGCAAAGTTAAACAAACCAATAACTCAAAAAATTTCGTACCCCTTCGCACAGTCTTTCAAACCAAATGGCGTAATGTTTTACACCAACTTTCATTAGAATTCAATATTCTGAAACCTTAAATCTGGAGGATTGCCTCACATGTACTACATTTGGGACAAAAGTCTTGCAGTATTAATCAAGGGTCAAGAACCAATCAAGGGTGAAAAACGGACGGAACTGAACTGAACTGGTTTCCTTGTTATCCTGTATACAAAAACTTGTTAGGGGTTATGTATATTGGTTTGTTAAATTTTGCTAGTTTGGTTTGAATAGTTTTGAAAAACACTGCAGTAGACATGGACGACATACGACATGGACGACATACGACATGAACGACATACGATATGGAAGACATCACAAGATATGTCACAAGAATATTATTGGGCTGGTGGACTGAAGCTGGGGCACTTGGTACATGGAGAGCACAGTTTGCAGACTGAGGTGTGCGGACCTAGGTCTCGCGGCGCCCAGGGGGCCATGGGCGAAAAACAGTACTACAGTACTACAGTACTACAGTACCACTTTTTTACAGTACTGTTAGACCCACCAAGGGTAGTAAACTACCTATGTGGTTGTTGAACCTTGTACTAGTCGACCAGAGGTTAAGCGACCCTTTTGGCCCTCATTAAGACCTTGGCCCTCATTACGACCTTGATTCACCTATGACAGACTAGTCTATATAAGGTGCGACGGTTCCTCTAGGAGGAATCATCAACCAAAAAACATAAAAAACAGAGTACCTGATGAACCGGAATCTAACAGCATACACTATACTACATTACTGTCTTTTATAGTCTGAGTCTAGTAATAGTTCCCTACACCAGTTTACCGGTCTACTCAATACCATGAGTCAACGCCTATGCTTATCTATAGTCTTCTGCAGTTATCTACTCCAATTTCACCATATACTTTTGTATCTACTCTAATGTTACCATATACTTTTGTATCTACTAGTATACTCAAAAATATTAGAGACAATACACTGGCATTGAAATAGACAGAAAGTCTGTGTGGGGGTTTTTCAAGTACTGATATGACATTGACCCACTCAACTACGATTACTAAACTATGTTTCTAAAGTTGATTGGGAAACCATAGATTTGGTTCAATTATAGACCGGGCTCATAACCACGAAAAAAATCGATCAGGGCTCATAATCCGAAATCTTAACCCAAAAATCAACCTTGACTCAAACGTACTAACGACTAAGAAATATTTATTAGATATTAGAACAATACACATAGTAGTAGAAGTAGTACCAATGATTAGTCTGATTGGGAACAGTCGGATTACCGAGATACCACTAATACTAGGTCATGAACTACTGCTTGAACTACTACTAAGACTACGACTACTACTTTACTTTACTTTACTTTACTTTACACACCTATTCTAGTTTACTGTGCTATACCACTATTTAATATATTAGTACTAAAACAATACCGTCACTCTATACTCTACTCGATGGTACTAGTATACTACCACTCTACTGTAGTGATACTCCATACTCTATAGTATATTCTGCTAATTTGGGATCATACTAGTCTATGCTACTATACACTGTATGCTATTATGTACTCTATGCTATTGTACACTCTATGCTATTGTACACTCTATGCTACTACACATTCTATGCTACTGTAGATCATTTAACGCATCTTCCGCAACGATACTTGCGGTACCAGGTGGAGGTGGACCATAGATTAACCATGGTGTGATGTCCAGTGAACAGTTGCTGAGGGACACTCTCCTCGTAGTCTCTTCAAGATATGTATACACTTCAGGAATGTTTACTTCAGAAGAAAAAGGTGACGTAGAGTTGTCAGTGTCCATTGGGTTATTGGTGAGCCTGACTTTAGGAGGCATCTTGATACTACATTATGCTACACTATGCTACACTATGCTACACTATGCTACACTATGCTACACTATGCTACACTATGCTACACTATGCTACACTATGCTACACTATGCTACACCATGCTACACTATACTACACTGTACTACTGAACTACTGTACTAGTGAACTACTGAACTACGCTGAACTGCTATTGATGTTGGAATAGACCACGATACTGCTAGTCTATATTGGCTTCCTAACTCTCTAGTGGTCTAGAAATCCATCATCCTCAAGAAGACTATAGTGGGTCTACTAATACCCATAGTGATCATAGTCTATCAAAGACTATAAGTGGATCTATGTGTCTATAGTCTTATGATCTACAATGATCTATATGATCCACAATAATTTACATGATCAACAATGTTTTACAATTCTCCCTATGATCTACATAGTCAACAATGTTTTACAATTCTCCCTAAGATCTACATGATCTACAGTGATCAACCTAGTCTGTAAGTTACAGTATCCATAACCCAAGTCATAATGACTTGTCTATACAAGAATACAAATATGTATTGAGAAGCGTGTAGTATTAAAAGGAGTCGCTGGTATGTATTAGTGGACTCGCGGGCCCAAGCCGAAGGTATGCTTTGGAGAAGCCTTTTTCTAGAATTATATGCAATTGAACGATGGTCAGGAAGTCACCAGTATCATTTAGTTCTTCACTTGGTCATTCATCACTCAGCTGGCGTCAGATTTTTGTAATGACAATCGGGCGACTCTAATCAGATTTTGTGATGACAATCGGGCGACTCTAATAAGATTTTGTAATGGCGATCGGGTGACTCTAATCAGATTTTGTAATGGCGATCGAGCGACTCTAATCAGATTTTGTAATGACGATCAGGCGACTCTAATCAGATTTTGTAATGACGATCAGGCGACTCTAATCAGATTTTATAATGGCCATCGAGTGCCTCTAATCAGATTTTGTAATGACCATCGGGTGCTCTGTTCAATGTGGTCCGGCAATCTAAGTCCGATATAAATATCATCATATGAGTTTCTTCAGCTTCAAGTAGAAGCGGATGTAGAGCACCTGCACCACACCAAACACGCAGATACACGAGAGAATGGTGATGGTGGTTCTCATGTATGTCTCGTAAATGGCTTCATTCACGGTTCTAAGCTCGCTCTGCCGCACCTTTAAGGATTCCGACACCGACGTTGACGATTGGATCTCTTCGCGGATACGGTGGAGCTGCGCCAGAAGCTTATCCACGGCCGACTCAAAGTCCCGCTCGTTGAAGTTGACCTTTTCGGAGTCAGTGCTAGCGCCCGAACCTGTCCTGTCGTCCTTGAAGTATTTGGAGAATTTTTCGTAGTTGGTGGCCTTCAACGTGGTTATATTGCGGATATCCACGGATAACGTCAATTCCCGTGGCGATTTCTGAAAACTCCACGACTTATCGTAGTAGATGTTGTCAAAACAAATGTACACATAGGACTTGCCGATATGGGGAATCATCTCTGCGTCGTACTGGGCGTCTCGGGCCTTGTTGCCCTTTTGGCCGCCATTCTTATGGTGAATTCGGCTTAGTAGATTGTAGCCGGCGCCCAGGTGCTGTTCAAACTGCACGGGGTTATTCAAGTTGGTGAACATGATAGTTTGCTCGCCCGCCATATCGTTCATGGTACGGAGCACGTTGTTGTCGGAATCAAGCACATTGAGGTTGAGTTTTTGCAGCGCGATGCGTTCGCCACTATCGATCTGCGCCATAATTATGTCGTCCTTGGAAGTGCGATAACTAACGCAATTCAAGAGGTTATTGATCCCCGAGTATTTTTTCTTGTCGCCCGTGGCCACGGGAGGAATCAGCATCCCGAGCGCCACGATCTGGGCCGCCCACGCTAAAAATAGACACACGTATGGGATCAACATCGAAAAAATGAGTTATGATCAAGAAGAATGAAGCAAAACAAATGAACAAAAATTGGTCAAAAAATGGTCAAAAAATGATCAAAAATTGGTCAAAAAATGGTCAAAAAATGATCAAAATCAAATGATCAAAAGCTATAGTTAAGAAAGAAATGGTCAAATGATTTAAATGATCAAAAGCACAAAAGCAAATGGTCAAAAGATGAACAAAAAATGATCAAAAGAATGGTCAAAACCGGAATTACAGCCAAAATCAACCACGGACAGTGAACACAATATATGAAGCTGTAAGGTGAACAAACGTCGGATTATTAAAAAGAAGGCGAATCTCTGTGGGCTCGGTTGGAAGAAAAGTCAAAACGGCCAAATAAAGTTTGTGGTCTCGAAGTAGGCCAATCAATAACAAGCAATAACAAGCCAGATGGGAGGGGGATCTAGAAGCGGAGCGAAAATTGCAACAAGCAAATCAAAAAGCAAGGTACAAAAGGATGTCACGTATAGCGACAAACAAGTCTTGGGGTTCAAGATTATGGCCTGGGCCTTCCGGCTAGAAGTGTCCGGCGTGGGAGTGGAAAGGAGATGAACGAGAAGTAAATAGAAGTGGAACTTTTTGTAGTCGGGCCCGCGTTCTTTCGCGTTCTCCGTTGCTGATCTTTTCGGTACATTTTGCATGGAGCTAGTTTTTTGCCGCGCTCAGTACGCCAGTTTTTTCATGCGCGCGCGTCGCTATATACAGGTCACACCCACCGTTCGAGTCTGGAGTTTTTACTCGTGCGACCAACCACTCACCAACCACTCACCAACCACTCACCAACCACTTTTTACTGGACTATAATGCAGTACTAGACTACACTATAACACAGTACCACAGTGCTACTATAATACAGTACTACTATACTATTATACAGTACCACAGTACTACTATACTATCATAATACAATACTATTATAATACAGTACTACTACACTGTTAGATTCTTGTTATAACGTTTAGTACTTAAGTTACCTTTATTCGTTGATGGATTCCCAATAAGTGGGAACCCGAGTACCTTATATAGCTAGTGGAAACAATAAACAGAGTGGAATAGGGTGGTTAACGCCATGTCACGAGGTAAGGTGAATCGATGAGGTCAAGTCACGGGTGAAGGTGCCATGGGTGAATCAATGGCCATTGTGTCAGACAGAGAGGTTGCATAATATCCCCATAGGTAGATCCCTACCTCTGGTGGGTCTGACATACACTACTAAAGTACAGTAATGGTATACACAGTACTAATACACTATCCATTAGAAATAGTGCTTTAGTCACGTGAATACTTAAAACTCCTCTCGAGTAAAACTTAACAAACTATTAAGTTTATTTCTACTATAGTCGTTCTTTAGTGGCGTCTGGCTTGATGGAGAATTGCCTTAAACTTGTTTAGAGTCTTGAGGACTGCATCTTGCAGAACCCTTAAGTTATTGTACAGTATCAAGCATAAATGTATCAACTCATGATAAGCTGATATCCCTTTCATGTTCAAATAACTAAATATGAGTCAATCTTAAGACTGGCCTCTATGAAGTAAGTCCTTATACGCCGTCAATCACAATGAAACAATCATATTGAAACACCCTGGTTACCATAAAATACATATTATAGCTAGGAAATGATCGATGACTTTAAGTGTGCGTCACAATATTTGATCTCAAACAGTAGAATGGGGTCATCGAAGGCCCTTGCAGAGACAGTTGGGCTTGTTCTGAAGATCCTGAATTTGTAGCTCCATGCAGTCCCAGAGCCTGAGTTGTGGGTTCAACGGTACTCCTGCATCTCTTCTTTGATTCAGCCGGTTCTGTGTTTCCCAGTTATGGCATACAGATTACCCCAACGCCAACCAGCCCAAAAACAACCAGTTGTATGATCCAGGCACTTTATTTTGTAAGCACTAAAGAGACCCAACTATATGCTGCCACAGCTATAGATCCGTCACAGCTATAGTTCCGTCACAGCTATAGATCCGCTACTGATTGACTTTTAAAAGATTTCAGAATATTGAATTCTAATCAAAGTTGGTGAGAAACATTATGCCATTTGGTTTGAACCATTCTGTCTTCTTGGTTCGAAACATTTTGACGCGCTAGTTTGAATAGTTTTGAAAACACTGTACTCTACTACTTGGATACACTCTAGTCATTCATTAGGCAGAAGACTCTAGCTCATTACTTAGTGACTTTGGAGTAGTCTAGACTTACTGGAGTAGTGTCTAGCCTTACTGGAGTAGTGTCTAGTCTTACTGGAGTAGTAGTCAAGTATCCAATAACAGCACTAGAATACTACTGGATTGTGGACTACTGGAGAGTAGAAATCTCCCCATAAAAAAAAAAAAAAAAATACAGAACTATTACATTACTATATATTATATACTACAGTACTACACTATAGTACTAGTATATTACTGACTACTACATTACTACACTACTATAATACAGTACAGTACCGTAGTAGGACTTTAATACAGTACTGGAATTGAACCCATAAAGAAGTAATTTGCAATCAGTCTATTCAACCATGTATAACACTATAGTAATAGTATATTACTGTCATCTACACTATTGTATACTCACTGTCCACTACAATCCTGTATATAAGGGACAGAGGAGAACCTGGGGTCGTCAAAAGTTATCAAACCGGCCTCAGGAGTGATCACCATCTTGTGCCTCTTATACCTGCCATTGAATTTTGCATAGAAAGTCCGGGCAGACTTCGCCATAGTGACTGCTAAAAGAAAGACCTGAACAAGAAAAATTGGATTCATATTTGAATACTTGATGATCCATCCGTACTGGGTCAAATAAGACCTTGTATATGCACCAAAAGACCAGAGATTAAGGGGAAATGACTCATGGCTTATAATGAAGAAATATCAGGAGATGAAAAACAAAACAAAAAAAAACAAAAAAAAACTGGTGATTTAACTTTAGATTTATTAGAACCAAGAGAATCAAAAGAACTGGGGCCCTTAAGTGACCAGTGGTTAGTACTTCTAATGAGATTCTGTGTCTTCACATTCATATAAAACACACTATCAAACTACTACTATAGACCATACCACTAAATATTCTCTTTAACACTGTTTCAAACAGTACTATCATACATTATTACTACACTAAACTACTGGTTTACTGACTACATAGTGTGAATACCTCTTATGTCATGGGAGTCGACACTTTGAGAACAAGATACATCCAGGATCACAGGATGAAATGAGCCCAGAACACGAGTATAAACTGTATTTTACACTACATGTTAGATTCTTGAGTACGTGTAATAGTTGGAGTTATGTTCATTCGTTGATGGATTCTCAATAAGTGGGAGTCCTAGTGATTATATAGCAAACCGGTGAATACCGGGAAATGAATCAAAGAAGTTGAACGCCATGTCACGAGTTAAGGTGAATGGATGAGTTGAAGTCACGGGCTATGGTGACTTGGATGAGTCATTGGTATTCGTAGGCTTTAAAACACTACAGTACTAGTACAATACAGTACTACTACAGTACTAGTATAATACAGTACTACTACAGTAATACAGTACTACTACAGTAATACAGTACTATTACAGTAATACAAGACTACTACAGAACTACTACAGTAATACAGTACTACTACAGTAATACAAGACTACTACAGTACTACTACAGTACTACTACAGTAATACAAGACTACCAGAGTAAGACAGACCAAGTTTTTCTTAAAAAATTTCAACAACGGATCTCTTGGTTCTAGTATCGATGAAGAACGTAGCGAATTACAATAAGTATCATGAGTTGCAGACGTGAATCATTAAGTTTTGAATGCACATTGTACTTGATCCAGCATCAAGTACGAGTGAGTGAGAGAGTATTTCTTCGGACACTTTTGTTAGTGCCGGCTTATACCTCAAATAAATTTACAAATTTTTTCCTCACTGTCCCAAGATTACCCTCTGAACTTAAGCATATCAATAAGCGGAGGAAAAGAAACCAACAGGGATTACCTCAGTAACGGCGAGTGAAGCGGTAAAAGCTCAAATTTGAAATCTTCGGAATTGTAATTTAATGGATAAAACTGCTACGGTCGAAAGTTCACTGGAAACTGAAGCCATAGAGAGTGATAGACCCGTAACGTCCACTGGTACTATAATTTTATTCCAAAGAGTCGGGTTTTTTGGGAATGCAGCTCAAAGTGGGTGGTAAATTCCATCTAAAGCTAAATATTGACGAGAGACCGATAGCGAACAAGTACAGTAATGGAAAGATGAAAAGAACTTTGAAAAGAGAGTGAAACAGTACGTGAAATTGTTGAAAGGGAAGGGGAGGGAAGATGTTAAAGGGAATTTCTTCAGCGTAGGGATCCCCCCAAAGAGTCTTTCTTTTCGCCCGTCTTGAAACACAGACCAAGGAGTCTAACGATTATGCAAGTATTTGAGTCAACCCTCAAATGCGTAATGAAAGTAATTGGTCAACCCTACCCTCCTGTCCTAGATGGCGGGAGAGGAAGCATAATTATTAGGACCCTAAAGATGGTGAACTATACCTCTACACTACTACACCACTACTACAGTACTACTACAGTACTACTACAGTACTACTACAGTACTACTACAGTACTACTAGAGTAATACAGTACTACTATACCACTACACCACTACTACAGTACTACTACAGTACTACCTGAGTAAGACAGTACTACAGCACTACACCACTGCGGCGGTACTACTATACTACAATACTATAGTACAGATTGTTGAACTTGAGGAACAAGTTCATCTGCGGGTACTGCAGGTTCCCGTTACAGCATACAGATGAAACAATAATTGGCATTGTCCTCGAGAGAGACACGTTGGCAATGGACCGCTCGAGGACACTTGTCTAACACTTGTCCAACATTGGCCATTGTTCTGGAGAAGACAATAGGCCGAGTGGGTTAGGACTGGAGTCCCAGACCTGATTATACATATAGAGAGGGTCCCGCTCAGACTTGAACGGTATCAATTGGAACAACAAGTCAAGGACATTCTAGTTTAATATAGATAAAGGTAAAATGGAAACTACAGAAATGGTTACTGAAGTGCCAAAGTTAAGACGCTAGTTGAAACTTAACGTGTTAACTATTCCAGATCATGGGAGTTATACAACAATTCCAACAGAAAAGTCTTCACCCATCTCGCACCTCCTCTAAGACTTTGGTCTTGTAAGGTACAACTTACATATCCCTGTATATTAATGTATACTAAAACATAAGTTGAAAACTACAGTACTACTACAGTACTATTACAGTACTACTACAGTACTACTACAGTACTATTACAGTACTACTACAGTACTACTACAGTACTACTACAGTACAGTACTATTAATACCGTCTGACTGATTGTACCCTTTTAGTCTGAAGTCTAAGAATATAGAGTATAGTAATGTAGGACTCATAATAGGAAATACAAGAGAATAAACGCAGAGAGTAAAAGAGTATATATATCCGGAAAGACTATAATTTATGGTGCCTACCTATATCCTTTTTTGGATGTGGAGTGTAGGTCTAGATAATACCCCGATATGACTCTAAGATAAAATCACTCCATAAAGGTTCACTACTCGTTAAAGACTATTAGAGCTACTATAACCCTCCACTCACTAACTACACTACATTGCATTATTAGTGTATACTACAGTAGACCATCATAACTGATCACTATGGTACTATTAAACTGTGTTGGTGTGCTACTGGACACCTAGTAGTATATTACTGTAGACTACTTACTCGCTATACAACTACTGTGTTCTGTACTATTCTATACTAAGTAGTAGTATAGTGGCTTCTTAATGGCAATGCGACACTAGTATTCAGTATAGTCCGTATAGTCATTTTATCCAGTAGTTAGTATAGTCTGTATAGTCTGTATAGTCTGTATAGTCTGTATAGTCTGTATAGTCTGTTTAGTCACTTTATCCAGTAGTTAGTATAGTCAGTTTAGTCAATACTTAGTAAAGTCAGTTTATCCAGTAGTTAGTAAAGTCAGTTTAGTCAATAGTAAGTAAAGTCAGTTTAGAGTATGGTCAAAATATACTAGTACTCTATAAGTCTATTCTGCTATGTTAGGATCTGGTACAAGGTATACGACACTATTTCAAAGCCATGTAGTTTATACACAATTGTAAGGTTTACATCAGTCACTCCATATCGTAGCTAATCTGTATAATACCTACAAAATCCTCATACTATTTTACTCTACATCTACAGTAGTCTACTCCCCTACCTTGGTAGTCTACTGCCTACTCCACTGCATAACTATACTGGTATACTACTCTCGCCTACCGTCTCTCTATTGCTCTAGTCTATACATTTGATTCTTAGATTGAATAGCTATGGCCCTACTCCTATCACTATCTACCACCATGACTAGTTTATTGTCTATCATTAGTCTATTCTATATCACTACTCTACTATCATTACCTACTATCACTACGTACTCCTATCACTACTCTACTATCACTTCTGTCTCTCACTAGTCACGGGTACCAGTACCAAGTAGATGGATTAGACCGTCTCTACACTCTAGTAACTTGTATTGAATGGTTTACAATCTCCAAATACACCAGCATTCCAACTACATCACCAAACAATATCACTATATTACCTGACTTCAGCACCCATTGAATATCATGATCCCAGTTGATGATCCCAGTTGATGATCCCAATTGATGATTTATGTGGTGAAAAAGTCATGGTCGTGGTCAAAAGATCAGTTGGTCAAAAGATCAGTTGCTCAAAAGATCAGTTGGTCAAAAGATCAGTTGGTCATGAAGATTCACTGGTCTACTCTTCATATTACTCCGACCATCACCATTATCTAGATCTGTCTCTAGTATCATTCTAGTCCATCACTACCTTCACTCTAGTCCTTCACTAGTGTCACTAGTATCAACCATCCACTCATTCTTAATTGTTTAGGAAAACGATCAGATCACGTAAGGATAGGCCCAAAAGTATTAACCCCAGAAAAGTTTTAACTCAGAGTGTGTAGTCTCAGCACTTGTCTTGAAGTGATGATGATAGATAACTCGACCACTCTACACTTACTCAGATGTTAGAACCGAGACCAGTTATTAGATCAGTCTGGATCATTAGAGGTCTGGATCACTGGATCACTTCTATAACCGTAAACATGAAATCCAGTGTAGAGAATATGAAGATACTTGATGTCCAAGCAGTAAACTCAGGAGGTAGTGTTTATTCTTCACCTTCACCTTTTCCTTCACGTTCTCCTTCACGTTCTCCTTCACGTTCTCCTTCACGTTCTCCTTCACGTTCTCCTTCACGTTCTCCTTCAGGTTCTCCTTCAGGTTCTCCTTCAGGTTCTCCTTCACGTTCTCCTTCACGTTCTCCTTCACGTTCTCCTTACCTTCACCTTCACGTTCACCCACCTTCACTCTTCACTCTCCTCACTCATGTCCTCTCGGTTCAGTACCTGACTAACAATAAACCTCTGACTGCAACTTTAACCTGTAACACAATGTAACCCAAACCTGACTGTAACTTAAATCAAGCCTTGGTTCAAGTGGTCGGTTATGCGACCCACCAAGCCCACGCAGAACCCACAGATCCACGCGAGACTGAGACTGAGACTGAGACCGTGACTGAGACCAAAACCGCGGCACCCACAAAAAATAAGTGACACGCGCGATTGAGTATCTAAGCCCCACTTTACGCTCATTTGCTCACACCATCAACCACGCAATGGTAGTAGGCGCACTCTCATCGTCACCAATTAATCCTATTGACACACCCATACAAATAATCCACGCACCAATACATCTACACCAATACAGCTACACTTTTCCACTATAATACACTATAATACACCTACACTATTCCACTATAATACGCTAGAATACACCTACACTATTCCACTAGAATACACTAGAATACACCTACCCCTACATTTTCACCTACCCCTACACATACACTACTCTCCCATTTTAAAACACTCGGATGATGCAATTATCTATACAGAAAAAAAAGTATTCCACTAATCCTTCTAGTTATTTCTCAACAGTTGATAAACATAACTGAGGAGGTTGTATCCGCTATGGGTAGGAAGCTACTCATAGAGGTATTATGAAGTCTACGCCGTCTGATTTAACAATGGTCATTCCTTAACGCTACTCCTCCATCATCATTGTACGAGGTACTAGGATAATGTGGTGAGCTAGTTAATTTGGTGAGCTAGAACAATAGTGACTAAGTAGCTCGAATCTTCCCTCTACAGAACAGTTGGCGAATGAACATAATTAATAGAGAATCTGATGTAACAACACGAATCTAACAGGCCATGATTAGAAACTGCAATGCTTCAACTGTTAGATCTCGCGTAACGTTAAGTACTGAATTATGTTTATTCGTTAAAGACTGCAAAAAGGGGGATCTGAGCCGCTCATATGACCTTTCAAAATAGGGTTTCAAGAAAAATCTTTTAAGAAAAAGCTTTTAAGAAAATTCTTTCAAGTGAAAGGATTGCTGTGGAAAAATTCCTCAGCGAACATTGTTCTAGCCTGTCTCAGGCTATACTGGTGCCTGTCTCAGGTTATCCTGGTGCCTGTCTCAGGCTATACTGGTGCCTCGTACAATGAGGGCTGAGTAGAATCTGAGTAGAATCTGAGTAGAAGGCCTTATACAATGGCCAGTGTAGTATTAGGTTAATAGGTAGATCACGACAGTTGTAGATCTAACATCAACGGTCTGAAGGTGGTAACTCCATTTTAAGTATTAAGCAAGTAATAATAGATCAGAAAAAACTGTAATGCTGTATGAATTTGTAAGTGCAGTTTAAAGGGAATTGTATGTATGACTAGAAATTATCGGACTATTAGAAACAATCTCTTTTTACTCCCCTTCCTCTCTCTACTCTCTACCATCTATTCCACTATAGCATGTACTATCTATACTCTACTGACGACTACCTACTATTGACTATCTACTATCTACGCTACTGTTGTCAGATCCACCATATGTAGTGATCTATGTATTGTGGTATTATGAAGCCTCTCTGCCTGAAACTAACAATGACCATTGTTGAGACCTTCCCTCAGCCTCCTACTACATCTCCTCAATATAATACTCAGTCTAATACTCAGCCTATTATTCAGTCTACTACTCAGCCTCCTACTACACCTACTCAGTCACCTACTCAGTCACCTACTCAGTCTACTACTCAGTCTACTACTCGGTCTACTACTCAGTCTACTACACAGTCTACTACTCAGCCTTCCCATTTCTTGTAAAGTCATATAAGCTCTGAAACCTTCTTTCGAGGAACCATCGGCGAATGAACATAGTAATCAGAGTACCTAACGTAATAAAAATCTAACAACTGTAATGTAGACTATGTACTCTACTCTACTCTACTCTACTCTACTGTAATGTGACCATGTACTCTAGATTTTGAGCTCTCCCCTATTCGATATTCCGTACTTTAATTCAGTCACTAGAGTTTACCGTCCAATTTACCAGCTTTTTTAGTGTCTTTTAGTATGTCACAGTGTCACAGTATGTCACAGTGTCACAGTATGTCACAGTGTGTTTCATTGTATTTCAGTGTGCAGTGTGTTTCAGTGTCCTTCGAGTTATTTATGTCCTTCGTGTCTGCCTTTTTTTCCCCTTTCTATCTACACTTTTTTCCCGTCTGTCCGTATCCCTCTCTATTGTCTAAAGCTTCGTTTCTTGCTTGTCACGTGCGACCGCGGCCACGCTCTCGTCACGTATACTCAGCAACCTCACTCCCCACACTCTCTCACTTACTATACTCCACCAGACATTCCACTCCCCCTACATACCCCCCATTAAATTGAATAGAGATTACACTAGAAATTACACTAGATATCACACTAGAAATTACGAAAGAACTTGAATAAAAGTTGACTAGAAAATAGACCAGAATTTGGAGTCAGAAATTTGGAGTATAGAACTTTGGACTACACAATTTTTGAGTACAGATATTTTGAATACACACTTTTTCATTCGATTCTGAATACCTGAATGTCGTCTCATTTGAACGCTTCGCTTTTCCGCTTGAAGCTCATTGATGCCTTGCGAGCAGGTGACGAGGCCAAGGTCCATGCGTTGGTCCAGAACTTACGTGCCGTGGACTCCACTGTCGATAACAGAGAATTGGTCAAGTTGCGTGATACCATTCTCCACTTTGCTGTCCAAGTGAGTCCCTTGAGTTTGGTGCAAAGCTTGGTGCAGAATAAGGAATATGGCCTTGATATCAATGCGCAGGACTCTGATGGGAATACCCCTTTGCACTTGGCCGTATATGCTTCCCGGTTTAATGTGGTCAAGTACTTGATGAGCTTACCTGATATCAACGATACCGTGTTGAACAATGATAAGAACCAGCCGGTGGAGTTGGCTCGTGATGCCAACGTGGCCCAATTGATGCAGGTGGAGCGGGCCAAGTTTGTCGAGGTGGCTGCTACCAATTTACGCAAGTATTTCAGCAATCGGGACTTTGAAAACTTGGAGAACCTCATGGTCAACAATGTGCGTGCGGCCGAGTTATTGGATATCAATGGTGCGGACCCGGAAACGGGCAATACTGTGCTCCATGAGTTCATTGCTAAGGAGGATCTCCAGATGTGTGAGTGGATCTTGAAACACGGTGGAGACCCTTTTAAGAGGGATATCCACGGCAAACTCCCTATTGATTTGGTCTCTCATAAGAGTGACCCCATTAGACGTCTCTTGAAGAGTGCCAGCAAGGACCAGAACATGATGGAGCCCACCAACAACGGGCCCAATGGTGCTGTGCCTGGAGGTGCTCCTACTTACAAAGGGTACTTGCGCAAATGGACCAACTTTGCTTCGGGCTACAAGTTGCGTTACTTTGTGTTGGACCAGTACGGCATTCTCTCCTACTACACCAACCAGAACGACACGAACAACGCGTGCAGGGGCTCTCTCAACCTCGGGTACGCTACCCTTCATTTGGACTCTTCTGAGAAGTTGAAGTTTGAAATCATCGGCAAAAACGGTATTAAATGGCACCTCAAGGCTAACCATCCGGTGGAGACCAACAGATGGGTATGGACATTGCAAAATGCTACCACGATCTCCAAAGATGCTATTCGTAGAGGCAACAGCAAACTGTCTAGGTCTAGACCTTCGGTGGACGAGTCGGCCATCAAATTGTCGGAGGAACATGCTCCTGTCAACGAAGAGGAGGAAAAAAAGAGGCGTTTGTTGCATATTCCGGGCCGCAGACGGCTGCACCACAAGAAAACACCAAGTCAAGTTTCCATTGCTTCCTTCACTTCCGATGCTGAAGATAACAGTTCGGTGAACTCGTTTGACACTCAGAGCAAACAAGCTTCTACGCAGACCAATAATCCAGGCGATCTTCCCCAGATCAACGAAAAGAGTGGTGCTATGCCCAGACTCAGCATTGATCACGGAGCCGTGGAGGATTTTGACTACGACTTGGAGGAAAGTGGTGATTCCGATATTGGATCTTTGAACTTGGACACGCCCGAGGGAAAAGCTTCCAACGAGCAAATGTTCTCCACCAAACGCTCTCTTCTTATTGAGATCGCCAGTCTTTCTGACTTGTTCAAGGCCCTTGGCAGTGGGTCTGCTGAATCAGCCATTGATGCCGATACTTATCGCGTTGGTTCCAACACCTTGAACAACATGAGACTGTTGTTTGAGCTGTACGATGCTCTCATGCAGAAAAGAGAGGCCAAGCTCGCCAAGAAGATCGAAAGACAACAGGAGGTCAATAAATTGTGGGAGAGTTCCATCAGACAATTGGAAACAGAGATCCAGAAGCATGAACAAACACTTGCTCAATACGAGGGCAAGAAATATAAGTTGAGAAAGCTTCTTGAGTCCAAGGGTATTTCTTCTCCACAGGTCAACAATGAGCTGGCCTCTGGAGTTATGGAGAGAGGTTCCTCTCAAAGTGCAGGTGGTGAAGTTGCACAGGAAGAAAATGAAGATAGCGAAATCCTTAATGATTTCCTTTACAATTCCGATGACGAGTTCTTTGATGCTGACGATTTTGATGATGCGCTTGAAGAGCCATTTGAAAGTCCTGTTGCTGAAAAGGTGCAGGCTAAATCCGAGCATGCTCCACATGAAAGTGATGTGTCAATCTCTAAGGTTAAAACTGAAGAGGGACCTCAAGGCAGACTTGAAGGTGAGTCTCAAAAGGTTAAGCAAAAGCAATTGGAGGAAGAGGGCTCTTTTCTTGGCTACGAGAAACCTCCCAGAGAAAAACTTGCCATGGACGAAGATAACAGACCCAAGGTGGGCTTGTGGGGTATTTTGAAATCGATGATTGGCCAGGACATGACCAAGATGACATTGCCGGTTTGTTTCAACGAGTGTACTTCTTTACTTCAACGGTTGGCTGAGGATATTGAGTACAATGACTTATTGACCAAAGCAGCCTCTATCGACGACTCCACCTTGAGACTTGTCTTTGTTGCCACGTTTGCTGCTTCGGAGTATGCATCCACAACCAACCGGATTGCCAAGCCATTCAATCCTCTCTTAGGTGAGACATTTGAGTACGCCAGACCTGATCAGAACTTTAGATTGTTGACAGAACAAGTTAGTCACCATCCACCCATCAGTGCATGTCATGCCGAATCGGCCAAATGGGACTATTTCGGCGAAAATGCCGTGGACCCTCAGTTTCGGGGCCGTTCTTTCGATGTCAAACACTTGGGTAAGATGTTCTGTACTATCCGGCCGGATTCAGGAGTGGTCAATACAAAGGGAGAAAAGGTCTCTGAAGAGTTGTACAGTTGGAAGAAGGTCAATACCTCGGTTATTGGTATCATCACAGGATCTCCCTCGGTTGATAACTTTGGTACCATGGAAGTACGCAACCACACCACCGGAGACGTGATCCACGTGGAGATGAAGCAAAGAGGCTGGAAAGCTTCTTCCGCGTACCAATTGAACGGAACAGTGTGTGACGCCAAAGGTGCATCGCAATGGGCCATCGGAGGCCACTGGAACTCCAAGATCTTTGCCAAGAAAGTCAGCGCGGACTACGACTCCAAGAAGAAGGAATCTCTCAGCGAAGGAGACGAGCCTTCGTCCGATTACTACAGTGGAACCAGGTTCCTTGTTTGGCAAGCCGCACCCAGACCCAAGGTGCCGTTCAACTTGACGTCTTTCGCCATTACATTGAACGACTTGAACGAAAACCTCAAGCAATGGTTGGCTCCTACGGATACTCGGTTGAGACCTGACCAAAGGGCCATGGAGGATGGACGATACGACGATGCTGCTCGTGAAAAGACCCGTGTGGAGAACAAGCAGAGAGCAGCCAAGAAGGCACGTGACCAAGCACGGCAAACTTATAAGCCCAACTGGTTTGTCAAGCTGAAACACCCAGTGACGGGCGATCCATACTGGCACTTTAACGGCAATTACTGGATCAAGAGAAAAAACCACGAGTTGGCTGGAACTGGCGATATTTACTAATGCCTAAATTGAGTCTATAAGTTTATCCACTGGGTGATGCTCTGGACAGCAAACTAGGGTTAGATCTGTGTTTGATAAGTTGAACTGAATATGAACAAACTATTTATTCTTTTAATATTTTGTAACCTACCATGAACTGACATAAGACCCGTAACTTATAGTTTTAAAAGTATGTCCTGCATATACATTATATAATCCTGCATATATTATTATTTGGCTAAACTTGCTTCGAGGGGAGGCCGGAATTAGAAAGTGTTTAGCTTTAAACACCCGTGCACCGGGCTACCTCAGCACAAAAAGGCCCAACGCAAGTGGCTCTTTTTCAATAGTGCTGTTCTATAAATAGTATTTATGGAATTCTGGAATTCCGGACATCACAATGATTTTTTTGAATTTAAAAATTTTCAATTGGGTCAAATTTTAATGGTATGGTAGCTGGTTAATTCCGGCCGCGACCGGTATTCCGAGGTTCCAAATCCGGTTCTACTCTAATCCCCCTTTATATCCAAAGAATAGGGGCTTTTACTAAAATTTTCCACTGTATATATAAAGTGCTGCTTAATTTTCATGTATGCTAAATTTTTTACAGATTTTACCCAAATTGGGGTACACTAGATGAATTCT
Organism: Metschnikowia continentalis; assembly: GCA_002370835.1. Lineage (NCBI taxonomy): Eukaryota > Fungi > Ascomycota > Pichiomycetes > Serinales > Metschnikowiaceae > Metschnikowia > Metschnikowia continentalis. The sequence continues at coordinate 129,242 of NLAO01001685.1, read as the reverse complement.
AGTGAGTTTTATGCTGAAAAAGCGAGCACAAATGAGGTTTAATCAAAATAATTAGTACGTACAACATTTTATTTCACAATTAATGGTAGAGATTCTTGATATTCGATGAACAATGAACTAGTATGAGCTACTGATTAACTACTGACTAGGACCTACTAATAGACTAGTACTCACTAATAGACTAGTACCCATAAATAGACTAGTACCCATAAATAGACTAGTACCCACTGATAGACTAGTACTCGCTAATAGACTAGTACCCACTGATAGACTAGTACCCACTGATAGACTAGCACTCAATAAAAGACTAGTACCCAATAATAGACTAGGACCTACTAATAGACTAGTACGCACTAATAGACTAGTACTGAGAGGTAGTCCCTGGTAGATTAGTAGTGACTAACAGACTAGTAGACAAGTATATGATGTATTCAAAATGCCAACATATATTTGATTATTTGTTTCCCAGTATCACTTATTACACAGTCATATTTATTCATAGTAGTACTTATTCCACCTTTTTTTTGATAGAGAGTAGAGCAGAGTAGATCAGAGTAATGCAGAGTAAAGCAGAGTAGTGTACTCATGAACAAAAGATTGTTAGATTCAAGATGAGTGGAGTACTACTCACATAGGGAAGAACTCACGTGACCAGTTAATCTCCGAGTCGGTTTTCGTTACTACCCCCTTTTGGTTCGCCGTTACTCTTTTGGTTCGCTGTTACTCTTTTGGTTCGCCGTTACTATGGATTGTTCCCCTGTAGAGTATTTAAGTACGGCCGATTCCTCTTCCTGAAGAACCATCAACGAATATAGTTAGATAGTTTACGTGCTTACAAGAATTTAACATAAAAGATGATAATAATAAATCATTAAGTCTAAAACTTTTCATCTGGTTTAAATAAACTAATACACTACTTATTACACTACCACTACTGTACCATTATACTCCTTTATGCTACCCTTTGATACCTTATACTACCCTTTACTACCCTATACTACCGCCTACTACCGTCTACTACCCTATACTACCCTTTACTACCCTTCACTACCCTATACTACCCTATACTACCCTTTGATACCCTATACTACCCTTTGATACCCTATACTACCCTTTACTACCCTTTACTATACACTGCTATATTGATGCATTGCTTAGCCACTACATTACTATTTTGCAATATTTGCATGGTCGGGGCCGACCGGAAACTACTTAAAAAGGCAATTTCCCGGACCTACCTCATCGACTTTTTTCCACATGACTCCGTTTAAAACACTTGAAAAATTAATCATTCTATTCCTTCAATATTCTACTATTACCCAACGACTTTATTGTCTCTAGTTATGGCTACAAGGAAAGTTTGGACTTAATCATTTCTGGTACTGCATATAAGCCCGTTTTTCACCAATTTACACACCTTCACCATCCCTACGCTACATTACACCTAAGCAACAATAATTAATACTAAGCTCAAAATATTAAAAAATAGTACACTATACCATATAGCATATAATGTTTCCCCAAGTACTAGATCTTGGAATGGACATGGGTGGTCCTGCACGGGTGCACCATCGCGATGAGAAAAACCATCGCTACTCCACACTCTCCCACCTTAACACCACACACTATGGGCAAGAAGACCAGCAAGCGGAATCCTCGGGACCAAGAGTCCCTGACCACACCAATTTTGGAGGTCAAATATACAGACCCCCTTTTTTCTGTGGCTGCACACCCCTCCAAACCGGTGATTTTATCGGGATTAGGCACCGGTCATGTATACTGCCATACATATGATGCCGAGGAGCTAGAAAGTCGGCTTTTGAGCCACAAAACCGAGTATTTAAAGGCAGAAAAGGGTAAGCATGGTAAAAATTTGGGCCAAACCATGGTATCGGGGCTCCAAACGCGGTGGTGGGAGTATGTTTCCGACCATAGTGACATGACGCACAATCAAGGCATTTCCACCGGGTGGAAGACCAAGCGCCACAAAGGGTCGTGCAGGACAGTCATTTTCGAAACTCTTCAAGGATCAGTAGGAGACCATATATATACAGGAGGCACGGACCATATCATCAAAAAAGCCGCCAGTGAAACAGGAAAAGTGGTGGCCCGCGCAGATATCAGCGCACACCTCAATGAGAAAGATGCAATTACCACGCTCACGCAATCCACATCCAACCCCTTTCTTTTGGCCGGCACCCAAAACGGATCCGTTCTAGTGTACGATAGCAGAAACCTCGGAGACAAGTTACGTTTCGACAAATTGCTGCAAGTGCACGAAGACACCGTAACCCAAATATTAGGCATGCCCGACGTTTCAGCCTACCACTACCTCTCATTGGGTAGTTCCACATTAACGCATTTGGATATCCGAAAAGGTATAGTCACACAATCGGAGGACCAAGGCGACGAATTGCTCTCAATGTGTTACCCCTCAGAATTTGTCAGTGGAGGCAAAAACGATACGGTGGTTGTTTCGCACGGCGAAGGGGTTCTCACCACTTGGAGAAACTCCATCAACAGGTTAGCAGATCCAGTGTCGCGCATTAAGATCAATAAAAATGCATCGATCGATGCGCTCATTCCAACCATGAATTTGGGGAGCGCGGGGCTCGCGGACTGTGTGTGGTGCGGCGACAGCGACGGGCTCTTGCACCGAGTGGACTACAAACGGGGGCGTGTGCAGGAGGTCCGGGTACATTCCAACAGTATAGGAGAAACTGACGAGGTAGGCAATTTGGATATTGATTATGATTATAGGTTAGTGAGTTCGGGGTTGGAGACGCTTAAGATCTGGAGTCATGGAGACAATAACAGTGATGATGGAAGTGACAGTGATAATAACAGTGATAATAACAGTGAGGATGAAAGTGACAGTGAAAGTGATAATAACAGTGAGGATGAAAGTGACAGTGATCTTGGAGGTGATGGAAGTGACAGTGATCTTGGAGGTGATGGAAGTGATATTGGAGGAAGTGGAAGTGACAGTGAAGATGGAAGTGATGGTTCCAGTGAAAATGGTTCCAGTGAAGATGAAAGGGTAAAGAGAGGAAAGCTGAAGAAGATTAACCTCAACACCAATACAGAAAAGAACCAGGAACCCAAGAAGAAGAAACTCAAACTCAAGAAATTGCCTGTTAATAAAGGCATCGCTCGGTTCGACGGCTTATAGTCTCTTTGGAGTAGCCGAAATTGATCTATGTTGAGGATCTTCACTGGAATGAGGTATAGGTCTAGTGGTCTAGTGGTCTGCTGATCTGGTGGTCTGGTGGTCTGGTGATGGGTGGTATGGTTCTAGTGACTTAGTGGTAAGAGTAGGTTGACTGGGTGGTATGGTTCTAATGACTTAGTGGTAAGAGTAAGTTGACTGGGTGGTATGGTTCTAGTGACTTAGAGTAAGTTGACTGGGTGGTACAGTTATGACTGGGTGGCTGCTAAAGATATGGCTGCAAATGGTCTGTACTGTTCCACCAGCCTTCCAATAATGAATACAAATATAAGAATAAAATAAATATTCAAATCCTGTATGAGTTTTCAATTTCTATACTTAATGTACCAGAAACTTGACCTCGTTGACTTCGATGTACTCCCAGTTGCCGATGAAGTGTAGCCATAGTACATACCGGTACAACTACTAACTACTATGAACTATGGGTTTGGGGTGTTATGAACTAGGAATATGGAGTACTATGAACTATGAGTATGCGGTACTATGAACTATGAGTATGGAGTACTATGAACCATGAGTATGGAGTACTATGAACCATGAGTATGGAGTACTATGAACTATGAACCACTATACTAGGATGGATATAAATCAGACTGCAGAGAAACTTGTTAGAGAGCTTACAGTTGAAGATTTGGGCTGGTGTCTACTCTCTTATCATTACTGCTTCCTTCTGTAATGTATACATAAAAGCGTACCCAGAGAGTTCTTAAGATCTGCCATGAGTATAACATATCAGTGATAGATCAGTGATAGATCCGTGATAGATCAGTGATAGATCCGTGATAGATCAGTGATAGATCAGTGATAGATCAGTGACAGGTCAGTGACAGATCAGTTACAGATCAGTAACGGATCAATAATGGGTATGTCTTGAATCAGATCTACCACTGTGACATTTCGGTGACAGATCTGGGTATGCTTGTCTTCCCAGTATAGATTTATGACTGTGTGTAACAGTTCCGAGTGACAAAAGTCTGGCTTCAGAGCTGTGGCTTCAGAGAAAAGGCTTTAGAGATGTGGTATTTTGGTGACAGATGTTCAAAAAGTACATTTGAGTATTACTATAGAAGCTTAAAATAGTATTGAGAGTTGGGGTGGTCAAGTATAGTCTTAATGGTAGTACTCACGAGAGTGATATGGAATACTAGGATATTGACATCGTTTACATAATGGGAGCATTGCACTATAGAAAATTAGTACGAGTATAGAGGAGTATAGAGTATAGAATATAGTGTTTAGAGTATAGAGTATAGAGGAGTTTAGAGTATAGAGGAGTGTAGAGGAGTATAGAGTATAGAGTATAGAGAAGTGTAGTGTAGTGTAGTGTAGAAAAGTTGTTTGTACAAGAATATTAGAGTAGTACAGCATAGTAAACTAAGAGTTATAGTATAGAAACTAGTGGAGCAGTATCGTCTTAATGGTATTCTTAACAAAGTATAGAGTAGTACAGTGCCTAACTTGAGTTCTAAGTCAAAGTAGTACATCAGTGTTAGATCCACTATAGGCAGGGCCCTACCTATGAAGGTATTATGAAGCCTCTCAGTCCGATTGTTACAATGGTGATACGGCGTTTGGCCATCTATGCACGAAGTGCTCCGATGGCTCTTTTCGAATATTCCAGAACAATCCTTACCATTGTTCTGGTAGAGAGTTTTTCGGTTCTACGTTTCTCCCAAAGGTATATAAGCCACTCCGATTCTTCTCTTTGAGGAACCATCAACGAATATAAGAAGTTAGGCATAGATGTATTAAAGAACATAACAATCAGAGCTGTACAATGTTGGAACGCGTGACATGTGACTGATGAACTTAAGAGACCAGTACATGCCAAGCTATCCAGATGAAACAATGTTGGGGTATTGTTGAAGAAGAGACAAAGGTAGAGCCAAGGCTCTATGGGATTTCATCTAGCTCTCGTCTAGCTCTTGTCTAGCTCTTGTGTAGCTCTGAGCATTGTCTTGGAAAAGGCATTGCCTTGAAGAAAAATGTAGATGAAAGAGATGACGAAGGAGAGACCGTTTAGGAGTTCCCAGGAGTGACTATATAAAGCAAGGATCCTGCTCAGTATTGAGAGGTATTCATTGTGTAACAGAGATCACGAACTCACTACTTTACATAGCAATAGAGTTATAAGACAGATGACAGAACTGATTACCCAAGTCACGCAAATGAGAAAATTATTACATTCCAACTATATAACGGTTCCTGTATACCAATTGGTGTATTCTAACGTTCAACATACAATATAGATTACTATAAGAGTAGTATTACAGTAGTGCGGTGGTATAGTAGTTGAGAGCCGGTAAATTTTTGAATCCATTCCTGTATTTAAGATTATTGGACCCAACCAGAATAATAATAATAATAAGTATCATACTAATGTGGTCGTTGATTAAGTCTCTATAGAATAGAATAATACTAAATATTAGATCTGTGTATATGCAGGATCTCGCTTTATAGTCCAAATTTCATAGTCCAAACTTCATAGTCTATAATTCCTAGATCTTGAAGTTCCGAAAAAAAAAAAAAACACAGATAAAATATATATCCTTCATAATTAACCTTCCAAAGAGTATACTGTTCTTGAAATAAATATTTTCTTGAACAGGTAGTTCCTGAAAAGGTAGTCCCTGAAAAGGGAATTCCTGAAGTAGGCTCTTGGCCTGAGCTTATCTGCCGGTCACGTGCCTTACGCACTGCATTGATAGCGGCACTTCCACCACACGCACACCCCAGAAAGCAGCCGGCCCTCCCCCAGGAACCCATGGAGTTTTCAAAGGTCCTCAAGGTGGACAATGTACTTCTTACACGTCGAGGCCACCACCTCCGCGGCTCGCTTGTTCTTTCCCGTTTCCACATGGTGTTTTCGTTTCCCTCTGCTCAGGGCCAAAAGCCCCGGGAAATCTGGATCTGTTACCCAGTGATTGAGCGGGTGAAGAAATCCCGAGGTTGTTCATGGAGTCCTGGCCAGGGAGTTAAGAGTGGACAAAATGTTTCTGGTCAAAGTGTTTCTGGTCAAAGTTTTTCTGGTCAAAGTGTTCAAAGTGTTCAAAGTGTCCAAAGTGTCCAAAATGTCCAAAGTGTTCAAAATGTTCAAAGTGTTCAAAATGTTCAAAGTGTCCAAAATGGGCAATCTGTCCAAAATGTCCAATCTGTCCAATCTGTCCAAAATACTACTAGTGCAATTAGTAATGATGCAAATACTACTAGTACAAATAGTATTAGTGCAAATGGGGTTGGTGGCGCGAATGGTGATGGACGAAACCTCACTGTTAGTGCAGAAGGCGGCGAAAGTGCGGCAGTCGAAGGGGCAGTAGGGGCGAACGGAGCGGCGAAAAAAAGCCCTGTGCGAGGCCTCGGCTCCGAGGTGTCCGGCTTCGACCGCTACCTGGCCTCCAATATCCGAGTCATGTGCAAGGATTTCACCTACTACCTGTTTGACTTTGTCAACGACGCCATATGTACGGAGGTCTACGTGAACCTCAGCAGACTCGCCACGGCTGCCAAGAGTAAGGGCACTATTAGTGAGTTTTATGCGTTTGAATATAGACCCAATGCCTTGGAGCTGAAACTCAACGGTGCAGGATGGGCCATTTATGATCTGGACCAAGAGTACCGACGCCAGGGGCTCTTGAAGGACCCAAATGACGAAGGAAATAAACGGTGGCCATGGCGACTTACCCGATTGAATACAGGATACCGCTTCTGTCCGTCCTATCCCCAGACCTTCATGGTACCTACTGCCATTTCCGATAGTGTACTCCAGCATGCGGGCAAGTTCCGGTCCAAACAGCGTGTTCCGGCTATAGTATACCGCCACAGAATGGGCCCCAATGGCAACATAATTGCCCGGTGCCTGCAGCCGTTGGTGGGGTTGAACATCCAGAACCGCTCGATGCAGGACGAGAGATTGGTAGAGGAGATCTTCCGGTCCCAGAGCCTGACGCTGGTGGAGATAGAGCAGCCTCAGAGAAATTTGATTGTGGATCTCCGCCCAATCACCAATGCCATGGCCCAACATGCTCTCGGTGCAGGAACAGAAAACGTCGACTACTACCGGGGAAAACATACCGACGACGAAGATACCAAGGCCAGTCCATCACGGGTCCAGCATGTTGACAAGGTTTTCTGCAATATCGACAACATCCACATGATGAGAGACTCGCTCAATAAGCTCACGCAGATTCTCACTGATCTTGATAAAAACCCCTATGAGTCATCACAGCTTCTTCAGCAAGCATTGACGAAAACCCAATGGCTTCACCGACTCTCAATAATTCTCCAGAGCGTGGACCGAATCTGCAAATCAGTACACCTCAACAATACTAATATCTTGATTCATTGTTCCGATGGCTGGGATAGAACGTCTCAAGTGTCAGCCTTGTCTCAGCTTTGCTTAGATCCATATTTCAGGACTATGCGTGGATTCATGGTGCTTGTGGAGAAAGAGTGGATGAGTTTTGGGTTCAAGTTCGCTACACGAGCCGATCATGGGGGATGTATTGGGGCTATATTATCATCTTCCCCCAGTGAACCCAAACAGGATACAGGAGGAGCGGACTCTGAGCCTCTGAATCCACTCCAGAGTCTCTCGCTCAATCCGTCTTCCACTGGTCCCAAAACAACCGTGACGTCATTTCTCCAGAGGGCCGCCAACCACATCAAGAACACCGCGTCTAACTTGGAGAGCAGTGACAACACGTCGGTGTATTCGGGCAGCAACGAACGGTCGCCCATATTCCACCAGTTCCTCGACTGCGTGTATCAGATCTACCGGCAGCAACCCGACAAGTTCGAGTTCAACAGCCGGTTTTTGAAGCGACTTTTTTACCATTCGTACTCGTGTCAGTACGGCACGTTTCTCTGCAACTCGGAGAAGAGTCTCAAGGTTGACGAAGTCTTGAGCAAGTCCACGGTTTCCGTGTGGGAATATTTCCTTTCGCGGCCAGCGGAGTTCTTGAACCAGGCCTACGATGCGGATGCAAATACCGATGTGGTGTTTTTTAATTACTCCGATGTCAAGTGGTGGCATGAATTATATGGCCGAACAGATACGGAGATGAATGGGCTTTCTAATTCACTCGATAAAAAGTTCTCGCAGCTCGGCCGAACCATGTCACCAGCCCAAGAAGGCAAGACCTAGAATGTGAAGTGGACAAAGTGGAATAAAGAATAAAAATGGAATGGGTGGAAGTTAAATCCATGGGCTATTGAGTTGGGCTATTCGAGTATCGAACAGCATAATATACCAGCTAAATGATTATTTGAATGATTCGCTGGTATGATAACTACTACAATACTACACTTCGACTGGTACCAATGGTTAGTGGTCAGTGCAATATCACAGTCGCAGGAGAGTCGGTACAGAGTCAGAAGTATATTGGTTAATGGTGCAGTCATTTGGCAGTACTAGGGCAGAAAGGGTATGGAACTGAAGATATGTACTTCACTCGTTCCCCCAAACCGTTCAATTCCTAAGACCCGAATCCATCCACTAACTTAACCAATTTCCATCGATGAACGGTGATTCCTGTGAAGTATTATAGACTCCAAGTCTTTTTTTAGAAATGGGAAACACTATGACTCATATTATGCACTGCATAGTTCACCGATGTTTAGCTCTTTTGAATTGCCGGCAATTGGCAATGAGGACTAGAAAGTTAAGTAGGCTATATAGAATAGAGAGCAAGACCAATGCATAGTAGTCATAGTAGTCATAGTGGTCATAGTACTATGTCAGTATAGTTTCACTAATGATATCTATTATCTTGGTATCGCTAAGTAGTATCCAATTCAGTCCATTGGCTTATATGTACCAGAGTCATTTCCAGAGTCAATTCCAGAGGAATTTCAAGAGGAATTTCAAGAGGAGTTGGTGATTATATTAAAGTTATGAGCCCGCAACCTTGTATTATGAGCCCTGTTCATTTATTATCACCATAAAAGAATTTCTACCATCCACTAAAATGTATTACTTTCCAAATTCATTCTAGATACATTCCATTACATTATCGCCTTAACATAAGAGCCCAATTTTGCTGATCTGAATATCAGAAATACTGATAATCTATGACCATTTGTATGCGCTTACGCGGGTATGCGCTTATACTGCCTTATTCATTACCTCTTCTTTTGACCCAACACTAATACACTATTCCCCTCTACCACTCATGTACTACATTAAAATTTTCTACTCCTGCACTTACTCTACTACTCCTACACGTAAACTATACCACTATATCCGGTGTACTACCTAATAGAATATGTCTTCCTTAGTTAGATATGGTATATAACATTGGACTGTCCTATATAGTGGGCTGAAGAGGCCAAGTAAGCAGGTCTCTCACTTGACCCTTAAACACTATAAGTAAAAAACACTCTCTGCTTTATATCTCCTCCCCCCAAAATAAATTCTGTCTTTCTGGCCTGAAAAAATTTGACTGGAATTATTATTACTAAAGTCGTGCGAAACTCAGAACTATTGTTCCTCCTAACACACCATTCATTAATCAACCACACTATTCACTAATCAACCACACAAAAAAAACTTTTAGTGAAAAAAAAAAACTAAATATTACTGGTATAAAAGAAAAATAAAAAACCTGTACACCACCATATATTATTAAGTACCCCATAAGTCCCAAGTGTCCAACCGCTTTTTCTCGAACTCACTATTCTTGCTCTGTCTCGGACCACAGCTTATCTTTTTCATCTATGCGCGCCGGGGTATGTGCACACCCAACCATCGGGCGTCCGATTCGGTACTCCACAGCCACGTCTAAACGACCCAACCACCCAACACTCTTCTGAAATTCCTCCTAAACTCTTACTATACAGGACTCCGAAACCTTCTCCTAAAACGCCTTATAAATACTCAGTGAGTTTCAACCTGCAAAAATTACCAAAACACGTCCTTTTATTCAACTGCTGAGATGACGCTTAACAGTGTCTATAGTATGCATAAAAGTGTGGTCAGATTGTACTCCCGATTAACCCCCAAGTTAACTTGTGGGCCTCAAGGAGTGGAGGGAAGACTACCGTCGACTTTCCACAAAAGTATTGAAAATGATTCCACCAGTGTGGCCATCGTGGACCCGTACCTCATTTACCAGAACTATGTGAAAATGGGCAAATTGCAGAAAGATGAGCTGCAACTCCGGGCCATGAAGGAGTTTCAGAAGTTATTCTATAGACTTGTGGATTATAAACCCGAGCAGGAAATGGCCATCAAAAAGTCTCTACTCATACGGAAACTCGAGATTCTCCAGGCCGAGGAAGAGAGGCACATGACGTCACTTCGAAATGAGCCCTTATCTAGTCTCAGACAACTTTTCCGAAGAGATATCAATACCAAAAAAAAGGAGGTGGTACGTTTTTTAACGGACGAAGAGGAATTACGCCATATTCCTTCTCCCCAGGGACTTCTAGTCAATGGAGAAGTGGGGTGTGGGAAGTCCATGCTCATGGACATTTTTGCCAATAGCTTACCTCATTACCTGAAGATGCGTTGGCACTATAGTAACTTCATATTATGGGTTTTTGGAGAGATCCATAAGATCCAGAAGGAACGTATGCTTACGGCGTCTGTTTACGGTAAGCACAAGATGACCATGGAAAATGAATTCATCCTCTTTGAAATAGCCCAGAAAATGATCCACCAGCTGACTGTATTCATGCTCGATGAGTTTATGCTTCCGGATGTGGCTGCGGCTCAAATCATCAAGATCCTCTTTACTTACTACTTTAAGCTCGGGGGTGTTTTGGTGGCCACCTCCAATAAATTACCGGAAGAGCTCTATTCGTCTGAGTTCAATAAGGCCCGCTTCAAGTCATTTGTTAGTATTTTGAATTCCCGGTGTATTGCCATGGACATGAACTCGCTGATTGATTATAGGCAACATTTTGCTCAGAATTCCAGTGAAGAAAGCAATATGGTGGTTAAAAAGGGGAACCCTCACCACCTCGAAGAATGGACTCGCCTTGTGACCACTAAAGCATTGAACATGGCCCAACCAATGGCCTTGGAAAGTGTACCTTGGAAAGAGGCACAAATCTCCGTGTATAACCGTACATCGGTGATTCCCAGAACGTATGGTGAGTCTTCAGTGTGCTTCTTAGATTTCGACACTATATGCAGGGGCCTCTATAGTTCTTCGGACTACATCACTTTGGCGTCTACTTTCCAAACGGTGATTGTGGATAATGTGCCAGTGATGACATCCAAAATGAAGAATGAAGCACGTCGGTTTATTACGCTTTTGGATGCTCTTTACGAGGCTCGGTGCCAGTTATTCCTCCGCACTGAGGAAGCCTTGGACGGGCTTTTCTTTCCTGAAACAGTGGACGATGCAACCGTGGATCGGGAATTGGTGCAACAAGAGGAGATGTTTGCCAAAACCTCCATGCAGACCTTAAACCCCTACCGGCCCAATGTGACTTCGTATGACCAGGACTACGCCAAAGAGTATAATACAGACGGAGACTCGCGGCCCAAGAATTTTGCCAACGTCAAGGCATTCACTGGAGAGGACGAGAAGTTTGCATATAAAAGAGCCATTTCCCGGGTTCATGAAATGGTGGCTTCAGACCATTGGCGTAGCTCTGATAAGTGGATTCCCATCCATGAGCAAATGCGACCCTGGGAGACTCTCCAGGAAAGCAGTACTCCAAAAATTGCTACAAAAAGTGCTACAAAAATTGCTACAAAAAGTGCTACAACAACTCAAAATAATTCCATTGCAAAAGGTGATATTCTCCATGGTGCTGATTTTCATGGAGATATTCTGCATAGAGATATCAAAGATATCAAGGCCTCGTTGAGAGAGAGCTCACCTCGCGCTCTAAGTCAGCAGTACGATAAGTCGTTCCGGGAGTTTAACACCAAGGTTGCACCTGCATTTTTGAATCTTCTGCATTTCTGGGGCATTGGCGAGTGGACCCATGAACAGCGCAGAAAAATCAAAGACAAGATAGCTCGCACCTGGGTCAGTGGAGGAATCAAGTGACCTATTTTAGGGTATCCAAAGAAATACCGGTGGGGTTTAAACTTTTTTTGAGGTTTGAAGTAATTGTAAGTAAAAATAAATGGAGGAAACTGTTAATGATAATTAGTGGTGTGTAGTTTGTAGTATGTGGTATTTAGTATTAGGTCATAACAAAGATGGCTATACTAAACTACACTTGAGAGATTATATTGAATCTTTGTTATCAAACTATGGATTGTCAAGTTGTCATGGAATTCTGATTCCTGCTGACTCAAAGAAACTAGATAAAGTTTCACAACCGAATGATGAAAGTGTCTGTGACGCAACAGAATACAGATCAATTGTTGGTAAGCTACTTTATGCTGCTAACACAGTACGTTTTGATATCAGCTACATTGTTCTGAAACTTTCAAGGTACTTGGCAGATCCTAAGGAAAAACATATGAGAGCAGCTAAGAAGGTTCTTCGATATCTAAGGTCAACTACAACTTTGGGACTAATTTATACACCTATGTCTTTCAACCTATGTTTTAGTATATATTGATATACAGGGATATGTAAGTTCTACCTTACAGACCAAAGTGCGATATGTGTCGAGGTGGGCGAAAACTCTTCACCCACTGGTAACCTGCACATAATACTTCACTAGTCTGCATGCCATGTATCTGCGAAGTACCTTGACTCCGTACACGCTAGGTACTTGTTGACAATGTCTGAACTTGAGATCAGCAACTTATGTAGATTACTTAACACTAACTGAACATTTATGGTAGGTACATCAGGAGGACCTTTCAATAACCATGGAGTACAGTCCAGCATATGATACGGAGCAGCCTGGATAAAGTTCATAGTCTCATCAAGATATGTGAATACTTGAGGACTTACACGAGAGTTGTTCTAGCCATACTATGAGCTTTAGCATGAGGTTCAGCTCACGAGCCTAGGACTAGTATACGGCGTTAGCTATACTAACTACCTGTGTATTTTTTAGAGTGTAGAGTGCTTTGTCATACTGCTCTATTGTAAATTATTATGTTTGCATGTTTCGTGACTCTTAGAATGGCCAATAGGGTTACACAGCGTAAGCCTAAACACCTCAATAGGTCTACCACTACCGAAGCTTCTCTTAAAGCTATAGTGTAGTGTAGTGTAGTGTAGTGTAGTGTAGTGATTGTATACTATGATCCATGAGTTTAGCAACCAAGACCAGATCATGTCTGTTAGATTCTTGCTGCAACGTTAAGTACTAAGTTATCTTTATTCGTTAATGATTTCTTAAAAGAAGGAATTTGAGGTACTTGCATGACTTCTCAAAAGAAAAGATTGCTGTGGAACAATTCCTTAGCGATCATTGATCTACCCACCTCAGGCCATCTTAGTACTCCGTATAATAAAGGGTGAGTAGAATGCTGAGTAGGAAGCTGAGTAGAAGGCTGAATAGGAGGCTGAGTAGGAGGCTGAGTAACAATGGTCATTGTATCAAGTAGAGAGGCTTCATAGTACCTCCATCAGTAGATCACACTACCTATGGTGGATCTAACAATATCGACTATTACTATTACTATTACTATTACTATTACTATTACTATTACTATTACTATTACTATTACTATTACTATTACTATTACTATTACTATTACCATTACTATTACTATTACTATTACTATTACTATTACTATTACTATTACTATTACTATTACTATTACTATTACTATTGGTTTCAATTCAAACTTGGAAAGGTTCTGTAACTCAACGACGTTCCTTCTAGTGTACTCTCCTGCGGGCACGTCTTTAATCATAACGTTTGTCTCACCGTTAAATAGTTTCTGGTGCGCTGCACTACCAAATGCTAGAATTGTTATGCGACCTGAGGCTATAACCTGTATTCGCAAGGACTATAAGCTTGTAACGGGCTTCTAAGTAAATCGGAACTTCTATGAACAATGACCTAACGATGACCTAACGATGACCTAACAATGACCTACCGATGACTGCGTATTCTCAACGGCTACTTTTAGTAGGAACTCACCTGAACAGTGTTATGAGTATTCTTAGCTAATTGAGTATATCTATATCAGGCTATAACTATCTAAGATTAGAAAATGGAGTTCCTCTTCTTTAATGTTGGGGGATGTTGCCCATTTATAATTCTCCGTTGGCCGTCGACTGAAATTCAACGGCACGACTAAAAGTCAACGGCACGACTAAAATTCAACGGCATGACTGAAATTCCAAGTTCAGTCGCTAGGTGAGACTATCATCTTGTACTCAGTCGAGTAGGTTCCATGTTTAACATTTGTAGTTACTATTTGTAGTTGGTAGTTACTTAGAGATAAAGTTGTTGGATCTCACGCTTTTGTCTCGGCCCAGAGTGTCCCGGGTAGGACGTAATTTGACGTTTTATCAGAAGATCCAGATTTTAAAGCTACCTCATATAGCCGGTCAACCAGGCACTTTCCTGTCCTAGGACCATTTTACGTTAGGATATTTTAATATAAAGCGTAGTATTTAGTATTTAGTATTTAGTATTTAGTATTTAGTATTTAGTATTTAGTATTTAGTATTTAGTATTTAGTATTTAGTATTTAGTATCTAGTATTTAGTATTTAGTATCTAGTATTTAGTATTTAGTATCTGGTATTTAGTATTTAGTATCTAGTATTTAGTATTTAGTATGTGGTACTAGTAGATAGTATGTACTAGTAGATAGTATGTACTAGTAGATAGTATGTAGTAGTGGGTAGCAAAGCAGTACTGCCGCAATGTGCCTTAGAGCCACTATAGGTAGGGCACTACTAATAGAGGTATTGTTAAACCTCGTCGTATAATCCTGACAATGGCAAATCGATTAGTCTACGGAAACCAAGGCTATTATACTAGTCTATGGAGACTGGTGTATTGCTGGTCTCTGAAAAAGTCATTATGCTAGTCCATGGAGACTAAGACAGTCAATGTCTCAAGAGGTAACTGAAATACCAGAATCATATCGTTAACAATTGGAAATTAATAACATTAGTAAGACTCTATGGAGTCCGTGGGGCAGTAGGAACATCTCAATGTTTGAATCTTCAGAGCTACTGTGATGAGCATTCCAGCCATTTTGGTGTCTGTCTCGAGTCTTTCTGGGAGTCTTTCTGGTCATGGTCTTCCCTACCGTTAATTCTGGTTCTTCCATCTCCAGACTTTCAGACCACATCTCCTTCTGGTCCGAAATCAGTCTGTTCCAACAAAGCAGTCTGTTCCAACAAAGCAGTCTGTTCCAACAAAGCAGTCTGTCGGGCACCCGGATCAAGAAGTTGACGGATATTGCTGTCAATAATGTGGCTGACGAGTCCAAGTTGATTGCCTCGTTGTACTCTAGCTGTAAAGCCACTCCTTCCTCTCACAAGTTGGGTGCACTCTATGTGGTGGACTCCATAGTTAGAGTGTACATGGATGAGGCTAAGAAGAATGAGCCGATCGATGGTCTGGCCCCCGAGGGCACCTTTGGTGCTGTTGTGCACCGGATCAGCGAGTTGGTGGAGCCTATTGTTGATGATGCCATGGAGTTGACCATCGTGCCTGCTACGAAGGTGAAGATCGGCAAGCTGATAGATATTTGGGAGCGGGCACTGACCTTCAGCCCAGAGACACTTGGCCGCATCCGGGATAAGCACTTCAAGTCGCTGACTCCTCCAGGCTCGCCTGTGGGGAGAAAAACAGAAGCTGCTCTTCAGGCTAACGGCACCTTGGAGAAGCTCTCTGGAATGTAATTTGGAGAACAGTTTGATTATATGAGTACGCTTATTTATGGAGACCCGATGGCCTCTCCTGTAATTTCTCATTTGGAAAAAAATGTTGCTTATGCTGTTCAATACAAAGACAAAATGTTCGTGGGATTTCATAGGAACGAATTGGTGTTTGCTTTGGTACCAATGGTAAGACATAGTATGATAAAAATAAAAATAAGTATGGATGTAATTTCATTGACAATATTTTTGTGGTATAAAAATTATAGAAATAATCATGGTGACAATCTTTGAATCCATTTTGATAAGGTTAGTAACTAGGGACTAATTTCATACACATTCATCCAGAATAGACTGCCCACAAAGTTCACCATCATATATTGTATAAATATTATGTATCAAATTATCTCTTTATTACATCATTACTTTATTAAATTATCCCTTTATTACTACTTTTTCTCTTTATTGTATTAGTGTGAAATACCGTAAACTAATACATTCTACGGTGTGTTTTTAATTCTACGCGATTTCGCAACAATTCATCAAATCGCGGGTACAACCACTTGGTACCTAAAGGTACTAACTACCATTGGAATAAATCCATTCTATTCAACCATCGATTCAGCTTTAAGTTCCATGCCTATTTCACTATACCTATTTCACTATACCTATTTCACTATACTTCTATTTTCTCTACCTAGCTTTATGGTCTGATTCGACACTGTTCAGGTCGGGCTGTGCGGCTGTGTGTACTGTACTCACTTTATACTGAGGCAGTGAGGGAGTGAGGCACAACGCACCGAGGCACTGTATAAGTGAGACATGGTACCCACTACACTACATTCCTACACTACTATACTCTACATACCACATACCATATACTACACTCCTACAATCCAACACTACCACATACCACATACCACATACCACATACTACATACTACACTACTATATACTACATACCACGTACTAAACTACATTACTGTTTACTACACTCCTACACTGTAAGTTATTACGTCAGGTACTCTGTTTACTATGTTCATTCGCTGATGATTACTCCTTCTGAGGAATCTAAGCTGCTTAAATAACTTCAAGAGAATGGGTGGCTGGTAGAAGGCTGGGTCGAAGGCATTATACACGGATATTGTGAGAATCCGGCAGAGAGGCTTCATAATACCTCAATAGGTGAGCACTACATATGGTGGATCTGACACACTACTGTATACTACACTACTACACTACACTCTTCACTACATTCTTCACTACACACTAAAATAATATTTAATACACACTACACTCCTACATACTACATACTATATACTACATACTACATACTATGTACTACATACTACATACTATATACTACACACTACACACTACACACTACACACTACACACTACACACTACACACTACACACTACACACTACACACTACACACTACACTTTTACACTGCACTACCATTTCTGGGAGAGCCACCTTAGAGAGCCCTGGAGAACAAAGCAGCTAAAAAAAAGACAAAACACTAATCAACAGAGACAAACCGAAAAGTATAGAGGGACCCCAAAGCACACTTAACGAATTAGTGAAAAAAATATGTTCCAAGTACACTCCAAGTACACTCCAAGTATACCGTACGGTTGTAGTATTAGCATTTGCAGCTTCGCGTTCAGCCGAGGAACAGAGCGCACATGCCCTACTCCGCGCTCCACTCCACTCCACTCCAAACCATATTTACCACCACACGACTACCACTATACTTCCTCCTCTTACCAGTACCAACCCCATATTACCCAATTTAGATCTTCCAATTTAGATAAATATACGGACTGCATACTAAAAGAAATACCTAGAGTATAGTCAGATCTATTCAGAATATAGTCAACCCAGAGTATAGTCATATAGATCCAGAGTATAGTCAACCCAGAGTATAGTCATATAGATCCAGAGTATAGTCAGATATACCCACTCCCATACATTACAAGAGATCATCTATACAATCAACTAGTACACACCAGAATACAAGAAACTGGATCAAGGGGAACCAGTCCAGAATTAAGTGAATTACTAGTACACCCAGAACCCATTGACCAGATGACGGTGCTCACTGCTGAACGTCTTGTCAAGTTGGCTTACAAGTACCCCACGTTATACCACAACTGGTACATCCTTGCATCCACAGCACTCACCGTGGTCAATGAGCCACAGGAAATCGGCAAGGTGTTGCATTTTGCCTTGAGACAGCAGCTCCTCGAGGTGCTGCCTTCCATGGAGAAACTGCTCCTAACTGATGGGTACCTCCTTAAGTTGGCCGAGGATTCCATAGCATCTGCAGCCAAATATGCGGAGTTCCTGGCCATTGGTGTCAACTTGCCGGATATCTTAATCCCTTATACTTACCACGATAAGCTTCCGCTTCCTTATAAGTATAGTCGTAGCGAAGATATCCATGCGGCTCAGAGTGTGATAGCCAATAAGATCCGGGAGGCCATATTGAAGATTGCGCCCATTTCGGGGTTACCCAAATCCATTGAGGCATTGACGGCTTTACGTAACGTGACTCCTACCAATGTGAAACCGGACCTGAAACCAAAAAGAGGTGCCACTATAGTGCCGGGTCACGTGAGCTCGCTGGCTCTAGTGCAGGAAGATGTTGCAGGCACAAGGTTTGAAAATGACGATATTCCTACTTATGATACCATTGATGGGCCAATTTCTCTGCGGTCGATCAACTCGCAAAACCTCTTGCAAACCACCGTTCGAGGCTCGGAATTCTGGAGTGCAGTGTATGGGAAAATCCGCAACAGGGTTCGTAACCAGATGTACAATGCGTACCCTGATTTATGGCAGTATGCATTCCACAATGTGTATGGGCCTATTTTGAGTAACACTGAGATCTTGCCGGCCAAGGAAACGTCGTTTTGTGTGGTGACGGCCTTGATTCCACAGGACGTCAATCCTACATTGAAGGGCCACTTGAAGGGCGCAGTCAATTTGGGTGCTACTCGTGAAGAGGTGGAGCAGATCCGGCTTCTTACGTTTGATGTATGCGACTGGTCTGGGAACGTCCATTGGAAGGGCGGAAAGGAGAACGTGGCCAAGTTGTAATGTTTTTGAACTAGGGATTACGTTATTTTATCTGAAGCTCAGGATCATGCTTTACTCAACGCTAAGGATTATGCTTCATCATAGCTAAAGCTAAACTGGAAGTATACCTCATTCCAAACCACCATACACCTCAATTGCTTGATTCCAAACCACCATACACCTCAATTGCTTCATTCCATGCCACCATATACCTCAAGTGCCTCATTCTGATATATTCAGGCTGGTTATATTTTGCCAACTATGAATTCGTGTGTGATATGTTAAGTGTGACTCTTACTATTTAAGTAATTAGTCACTTATGTATCTAGCACTACAGTGTAGATTCGTGTGGCGAGTATACTGTACCAGTGTAGTACTTACTCAACTACATCACTATATGACTATAATGTACTCCTATGTGGTCTCTACTAATAGTCTAGTACCTAATCCAATGTAGTACCACCAAGAAATATCGTCTAGACCATCAACTCTACGCAGCCAAAGTATACAATAGCTTGTTATGTTTGATACATTTATGCCTTACTGATACTATGTTCGTTGATGGTTCCTCAAAGAGAGGGACCGGAGCAGCTTATACAACTTTGAGAGAAACGTGGCATTCAAAAAACTCTCCATCAGATCAATGATAAGGATGTCCTAGAAGAGCCATCATAGTGCTTGGTACAATGATGGCCTGGCTATTGTTACAATCGGACAGAGAAGGCTTCATGATACTTCTATAGTCAGGACTCTGTCTATAGTTGCAGTAACAAGTACTATTAGACTAGAGTATAGACTGTATAGACTGTATAGACTAGAGTATAGACTGTCTAGACTAGAGTATAGACTGTATAGACTAGAGTATAGACTAGAGTATAGACTGTTGGTAGCATAGATACGGAAGAAAGTAGACTAGGATACAGTACTAAAGTATAGTAACAGTTCATGGTGGAGAGTAGTACATAGTGGAGTGTAGTAGACTTCATGGTAAACAATAAATATTTAAAGCTAAAGATAATTTTGGTCTTTTATCATGAGCTATACCAGGTTACCAGTCCACCCAATTAAGCGGACAAGTCAAGTAAAAGTAAACAGAGCTGTGACAGTTGTAACAGAGCTGCAACAAAGTTGTAACAGAGTTGTTTCATATCTGTTTCAAAAGTGTTTCAGAAGTGTTTCATCTTGTTTGGGTTTATAATAACCGGTTGTTTCTTGGTCTTGGAATGATTCTAAAGTCTGCATAATAACATCTGTATATTGAATAACTAGAAGAAATAAACACCTGGCCTATAACTTGATTCTATCCTGTCTCTGGATCAAATAAACCTGTGAGCCGCAAAACACAAAGAAGGCCAAGTACACGAACACAGCGCCGAACACCGTGTGTGCTACGGCCGCACCATCGTCTGGGTCATTGACCGACCCCATCATGGACTCGTGGCCGGTTTTGAAGAGGTAGCCAATTACCGAAAGGATGACGATGGCAAACGCTGACAAAAGCGTGCAGAAGTAGGCCTTGCCGGTGGACACGACTGGTTTCATGGATGTGGTGGGGAAGTCGTTGGAGTCGTTGTGAGAGTCGTTGGAGGTGAGACTGGTGAATGTTGGCTGGGTCATGTATACAGGCGCGCGCTCCACTATAGCAGTACCATATAAAGCTTAGTACTATTTTACGTAGGGATAGTAAGTGTTTTTATTAATCTAAAAGAATTAAAGTAGTGGTAATGGTTGTAGTAGGTCAATGAGAGTGAGATAGCGATGGTGGTAGTGGTAGTAGCAGAAATGGTAGTAGTGGTGGTGAGGTCTATGGAGTCTGGTGAATGTGACGCCTATGCTCACTATCTGAAGGTATGGGTCACGTGACTCGTCTAAGTTGACCGACTCCACTCTAATCTATCTTCTCTCTTGGTCCTCCAGTTATGACTTCGTGGTCACTGTTGGTTACTGTTTAAATGTCACGATGAAGCGTGAGTCGGCCCCTGTTCTAGGTTGAGGCCCGTTTCTTGACGTACTCGTTGGCCTGGGTTCTCACATACAAGATTGTCAGTGTTCCAATCACCAATGTCAAAGCCACAAGGATGGCATTGATTGGAATGGGATTCATTTTGAACGTCGAGTGGGTGAGTTTATCCAAAACTGACTGGAAGTAATTGACCACGCCTGCTATGCAGATGATGGTTCCGTAGACCGTACCAAAGGTATCGAAACCAAACACCTTGGCACAGAAGTCTGATACCGCAGTATAAAAAAACGGCCTGTAAGCAACAAAAAGGGAGATATTCAAGATTCCTGCGAAAAAACTGGGAAGGAGCCCAAGAACACCAATACTCAACGATACTCCAAGCAAGGCACTCAAGACCACTACAGTCGAGCAGTAGTCCAAGAAAACACCAATGAATGGGATTGAGATAATTCCACCTAAAGGCAAAGCGATGTCAAAGATGCGGTTGATCAAAGCTCCTTGGTTCACTGATCCCAACAAGTAAGTATATTGAGTTCCAACCGTAGCCACAAAGTAATTGAGCCTCAACATCTGAATCGTAGCAAACAAGCACATCAAGTAGAACCATGGCGTATGAAGCTGGTATCGGGCCGAGTAACCGTGGAGAATGCCGAAAATACCACCCGAATGTGTCACCAAGAACTCCTCTCCTTCAGTATCATAGGGTTGCTTAAGAGCATCCCCAATGGAGTCTCTTCTTTTTGGCGGTGCAAATTGCACTTCTGATGACAAAAGAGCGTCTGTTTCGTGAGCAATAGGTTCATTATGAGAAATTGGAACTTCAGGTGCTGAAGGATCTTGTCCTAAACCATCAGGACCTGTTTTATATGAGTCAGTGGGCATGTATAAGAGCTGAGCCACAGTAATAAAAATCGGCACAAGCAAGTAGAGTTTGAAAAACTTGTCCAAGGTAAAGGACTCATGCGAAGCATTGAAAGCAATGCGGTAGAGCAAGAAAATGGCGGAAGATGCATCAAAAGCACCAGTCAAAAGAGCCAAAATCGTGCCGCTACGAGCAGGAAACGAGTTGGACAACTGGAATGACGAAATGAACGCAAAAGGCCCTCCTAGCGCCATGGACGCGTAGCCCACCAAGTAAGGATCAAAAAAAGCCAAACTGGAGCTGATTTGCTTGCTAAAGATGAAGATAAAGCACGCCAAGTAAAGAAAAAATGCCCCCACTAAGCCACAGAATTTCGGGCCAAAGTTGTCCAAGCAACTGCCAATCACCAACGCAGACACATTGGTGAGCATGGCGCCCACGGTGAACATCATGTTCAATTTAAGGTCCTGTTCCGTACACTTTGCCACATTCTCTTCAGCAGTCAAAGTGGTAGCCACCAAAGACGTGAGGCCAAACCCACGTGGCTCCATAATAAATTGCGACCACGTATCAATGGAAGTATTGTTGATACTAAGGTCACAAGCACCCTCATAGATCTTCTCTTTGATAAGCACCGGCTTCAAGGCTGCAAAACCAAAAATGGGACCTCCCGAGAAAAGACACCATAATATAGCACTGCCACACTGTAAGAGTCTCCTATTGGCGGGAACGTCGGCGGCAAGCATGGAGTGTAAGAAGAAATGGTAGTACAGGGGACTTTGGGAAAGATAAGCATGCGCGGGTTATCAGTAGATGAGGTCACGTGAAAGAGATATCGCCCCATCCAATATTATTCGATTCCATCCCTACTATAGTAGCATTGGTTTTAGTATTAGTATTAGTATTACTTTTACTATATCAAATACTATAGTGCTATATCAATTACTATAGTGCTATATCTATACTATAGTGCTAGTACTTGACTGTGGTAGTGCTGATATTGTATATATGCTGAATGGTGAGGTACTGTACAATATTATTCATCAGAGTACACTCTTTACCACACCATGTACCTATTGCGCGTTAGCACGTACATTCTGGTACAGAGGAACTGATAAATGATTGGACTTCAATAACTCTATCAAATGAGGGACTTTGGTAATCATACCTGTCATTTGTCTTGTAACTCTATTGCTATGTACAGTAGTGAGTCCGTGACTTCTGTTTCACAATTGATACCGCACAGAATAGAGCGGGATCCTCTCTATATATAGTCAGTTCCGCGGACTTCTAAACGATCTCTCTCCTTGATCAATCTCTCTCCTAAACGATCTCTCTCCTTCATCAATCTCCTCACCTCCATTCTCTTCTCCAAGGCAATGCCTTCTCCAAGACAATGCCCAGAGCTAGACGAGAGCTAGATGAAATCCCATAGAGGCTTGGCTCTAGCTTTGTCTCCCTTCAACAATACCTCAACATTGTTTCATCTGGATGCCTTCACATGAACATGCAGTACCCGCACATGTACTGATCTCTCAAGTTTATCAGACACATGTCGCGTGTTCCAACACTACCTCATCAATTACCTCATCAATTACCACACCATTTACCACACTATTTACCACACTATTTACCACACCATCTACCACACCATCTACCACACCATGAATTTAACGAGTCCATAACAAATTATTTTTCACTCATATTATTACACTGCTAGATGCTTATCAAATATGTAGGACACATTATGTATTTGTATTGGTGCTGAGTTCTATATTGGGTACTGCAACCGACACTATATAAGGTATTAGGTGCATGCAACATTGTGCACGAGAACAATAAGAAGGGTTTTGTGCGGCTTTTTCAACGGCAATTGTCTTTGAATAGAAATTTTTCTATGCGTAACCAATTTTCCATAGTGGTTAAACATTTATGTATTTGTTATTCAACATATACAGTCGCACTAGATATCCACAGTGAACTGAACCACCCCACAATACCATAGTAATACCATAGTAATACCAAAGAAAATTGATATTACTAAAGAGGATAAAAATTAGTGGAAAAGTTATTTTTAATAACCCACTGCACTTTTGACGACTTACACTAACCTAGTAACATACCTCTGTCAAGGAATACTACTGTACTACTGTACTACTGTACTACTGTACTACTGTACTACTGTACTACTGTACTATTGTACTACTGTACTACTGTACTACTGTACTACTGTACTACTGTACTACTGTACTACTACTCTACTGTACTACTACTACTCTACTCTACTACTACTACTCTACTCTACTACTACTACTCTACTCTACTACTATTACTCTACTCTACTACTACTACTGTACTACTACTGTACTACTACTGTACTACTACTGTACTACTACTGTACTACTACTGTACTACTACTGTACTACTACTGTACTACTGTACTACTACTGATATCACAAGACTCTAAATGCTAACAAGAATCCGCCACTAAAAGTGCCCCAATGTATTCATGGATTTGATGTAGTTGCAATGAATTCGTCGCAATTCCAACCTCTTTCATCTTAAAAATATTCCCATACTTGATCTTTTTACACTTCAGGTAGAACCTTGGTCTTGTAAGGTACAACCACTCCTCCATACTACACTATAATACACTATAGTTTACTGAACTATATTCTACTGTACTCCACTGTACTCTAATCTTCTCTACTCTACTCCACTGTACTCTAATTTACTCCACTATACTTTAATTTATTCCACTATACTCTACTGTCCTCTACTGTACTATAATTCACTCCACCAGTCTACCACTTGTTAAACTTGAGGTATCAGTACACCTATGTGTATTGAATGTTCTTGTGACCGCATACAGATAAAACAATAAAGGGTATTGTTGAAGGAAAAAAGCTAGGACTGACCCTCGTCTGGTTCTCGTCTAGCTCATCTAGCGCTCTTCTAACTCTGGTCATTGTCTTGGTAAAGACAACATCGGTAAGAGATTGACGAGGGAGCGAAATGAAATACATAAAGAGTGGACGAGGAAGTTCTTATAAGAGATCATTGAAACTGCTGTCTTACGATATAAGGATCTCCGAGTATATTTAGATACAGATAAGAAGACAAGTGATTGAGATGACGACTGAAGTTACACAATTAATCGAGTTGTTTAACAACTCGGTAACTGTCCCTCTAATACTACTCTAGGACTACTATACTGACTACTACTACTACTACTACTACTACTACTACTACTACTACTACTACTACTACTACTACTACTACTACTACTGCTGCTGCTGCTGCTGCTACTGCTGCTGCTGCTGCTACTCCACTACTACTACTCTAGGACTACTATACTGACTACTACTACTACTACTACTACTCTAGGACTACTACTACTCTAGGACTACTACTACTCTAGGACTACTCTATAACTACCAAAATCAAAATAGCCTAGTGCTGCCCAAATGGCTCCTCAGGCCCATCCCGGATTTGAGCTCACAATTACCAATCTGTTGCAGACCACCTCAAAGACCAGAAGCAGACTACTCTGACCCCAGTCAACTACTTCAGTAGACCTATGTGAATCATACCGATGGTCATACCCATGACCTTTGCCATTAACTCAGCACATTTTTTATACAAAATTGCTACTCATAAAATTACTCTTCTTATCTTATCTGTTAGATCCAAGATAGGTGGATAACAACCCATATAGGGATTAAGCTCACGTGCCCAGTTAATCGGGAACCGATGCTACTACGCCCCATTCTGGTTCACAGTTACTACACGCCTTATCAGCTCACAGTTACTACGACCCTTTCGGGTCCATCGTTACTACGCCCTTCTCGATTCACCGTTACTACGCCCTTCTCGGTTCACCGTTACTACACCCCTTCAGCTACCTTCCGGCAGACTACTTAATGGCGGCCGATTCCTCTTCCTGGGGAATCATCAACGAATATAGTTTTGATTACGTAATAAACGTATTTACAAGAATCTAACATTATCACTATGAATTTAACTCAAAGTTAATATATTATATACTTTAAACCCCGCAGCTTAGCTGCAAGATGTAGTATAGAACCATAGTGAACCATATTTTTGTATAGTAGTATAGGTAAAAATCATACAATGTAAGGATTACTGTTTCATATCGTCTACAGTGATAAGGTAGCATACTCTCATAGGTATAGCATAGTCTCATGGGTAGTATATTCCCAGAGTACTTAGAGATTTTGCTTTTGCTTTAATTGTGCATAGAACATGACATTGATATCCTAGAATGTCATTATAAGTTGTTGTTAAGATGTTATCTTGGTGTTCCGCCCTTTCCCGAGCAAACAAGCTTGAAATATTCATTGTACTTTGAGGAATTAAACTTGGACAAATTGCCAGTTAGATCGATAGTGTAAACCACCAGGGACCGGATATCCAGTACTAGACTCGAAAGCTTTCCATTGACCTTAGAGACTTCGATGAAACATTGGATTACTAGGCAATGCCAAAGAAATCCCCAACTCCAAGATCACTCCAATCTTTTTTACTACTAATCAGCGGACAATCCCCAAAAAAAAAAACTTCTTCATAGTTATCTGGTTGATCCTGCCAGTAGTCATATACTTGTCTCAAAGATTAAGTGCTTGTCTCAAAGATTAAGTTCTTGCTCAAAGATTAAGTTCTTGTCTCAAAGATTAAGCCATGTATGTCTAAGTACAGTGTTTTTCAAAACTATTCAAACTAGCGCGGCAAACCGATTCAAATCACACTAGCAAAAAGTTTCGTACCCCTTAGCACAGTCTTTCAAACCAAATGGACAGGTTGTTGTATACAGGATAACAATTAAACCAATTCAGTTCCGTCCGTTTTTCACCCTTGATTGATATTGCAAGACTTTTGTCCCAAATGTAGTACAATATGAGGTAATCCTCCAGATTTAAGATTTCAGATTTAAGATTTCAGAATAAAAGTTGGTGTGAAACATTACACCATTTGGTTTGAAAGGATGTGCGAAGGGGTACGAAACTTTTTGAATTATTGGTTTGTTTGATTTTGCTAAAGTGGTTTGAATTGTTTTGTCGCGCTGGTTTGAATAGTTTTGAAAAACACTGTATAGCATTATGCAGTTAAACTGCGAATGGCTCATTGAATCAGTTTAGGGATGCACGGGTTTATCTACCCGTACTATTACATGATGATTTATAACGAGGTGTTACATTAACTATGTTTCATATGTTTCATATCTGTTTCATATGTTTTATACCTGTTTCATATGTTTCATACCTGTTTCATGTTTCATATCTGTTTCATGTTTCATATCTGTTGCTCTCTGTTTCTCTGCATCTGTCTAGGTGTATTCCATATTACCTCCAGACCCAGCATCAATTTCGAATGTCTAGACAATAATTCGTCAGTCACAATTTGGAATTGATCAACTTTTGGTTTTCCAACTCTAGAAACTATTGAAGTAGACGAATACTGCTTAGCTTTTACGGCCCTTGGATGGTGGTGGTGATCTTCTCAATTTCCTTGTTATCGGAGAATTCGGCCTGGGCCATTGATACCTCCTCTGTCTCCAAATCAATGTTTATGTAGGCATACCGAAGAAATGAATTATTCAACCAAACACGTTGCGGGTATCTTTCGGGGAGCGTTTGAGCTGCCAAGTAACATATGCCGTTTATTTCACCCAACAATTCTTTCACTGGCCTCTTTATCGTAATACCAGAAAATCCGTAGACTAGGTTGCTCGTACTGTTTCGGTATCCACAATCCACCTTGTAAACATTGCTTTCAAACGAGTACACTGCCAGCATCATTAGTACTACACTAGAAGTTACTACAGATTACTAGTACTACTATTACTACACTACAAATTACTATAGATTATTAGTAATATTATTACTACACTACAAGTTACTACAGATTACTAGTAACACTATTAACACACTAGAAGTTACTACAGATTACCAGTAATACTATTACCAGTACTACTATTAGATTCTTGTTGTTACGTCAGGTACTCTTTTTAGTATGTTTTTGGTTGATGATTCCTTAGAAAGAGGAGTCTGAGCTATTTAAGTATTTTACAACGGCGTCCCCTAGTCAATGGGTTGATGCTAGGTGCAAAGGGGGAAAACTCTCCACATTCCATCCTGGTACCTCGGGTTTATCACATTTCCTTTTGGTTGTAAAATGATGGTGAAGGTGTGGCACAGTTGAATGGCCATTGTTAGGATTAGACAGAGTAGGCTTAAAATACCTCAATACGTAGAGCACAACCTAGCAACTACCCTAGCACACAAGATAGAGTAAATAAGAAATCATTTCAATTTGACGAGTTTCTATAAACACATAAATTGCAAAAATCTATACAAAATGTTCTAATCTAATTATAAATTATTATTAAGATGTTGTCATGGTTTTATTGTGAAATGTTGTCACCTGATTCCACCGCACCTGCACATAAATTCGCTCAATATGTCAAGTAATTCTCCGGCATCCAGCCATGCAGCACCCATGTCCTCCGGCTACAAGGGGTCCGTGATCTATTACCAATTACTCATAAAATGGCCCACAGTCATTCCTAAACTCTATTGATTTCACGACCCCACTTATAGTCTACTATGAATATCATCACTATTAACCCACTAATTCTACCACCACTACTAATACACTCTCTACCATTACTCTACTAGAACCTCCACTCTACTAGAACCTCCACTCTACTAGAACCTCCACTCTACTAGTACCACTACTGACATTGTACTATCTCTACTGTTACTACTAGGATGTATTGATCTATTCTAATATCCCTACCTGCTAACCACTACTCTTCTTAACCTACTATGGCCATATTATTTCTTTTGAGGCAATGATACTTGCTTTGGTGGTGTGGGGAGGAGTGCATGTGGGCGCGAGATAGCCCGAGATTGTTCCGACTCCACACATATATAAACCGCAACCTCCGCTGCTATACTCCCACACCCAAACCACCAGCTATACACCACACCACCAAACCTCGTAGTAAATCATGCCCCACGAAATTTACGACTATTCCTTGGACAAGCTCGAAGCCTTGGAGGGCGACAACATTGTGTTCCCCCATTTCGACTCGGAAGTGGCGTGGAAAATCGGAACCCATGCCAGGCAATTGGCCCAAGACCACTCGAAACCCATTCTTATTGATGTGTCGTTTCCCAATGGGCAGGTGGCGTTCCATGCCGCATCGAAAAATGGCGCGATTCTCGACAATGACCACTGGGTGCGCAGAAAGCAACGGACGGTGTTCCGGTTTGGCAAGTCGTCATTCTACATTGGTCGCAAGTTGGCCGGGAAAGTCAAGACCGATCCATCCATGACGCTTGAAAAGGCGTTTTTTATTGACCCCTTGGAGTATGCCACCCATGGAGGCTCGGTGCCCATTCGCATTGCTGGCTTTGATGGAGTGGTGGGTGCTCTTACCATCAGTGGTTTAGCTCAGGAGGAGGACCATCTTTTTGCTTTGAAGGTGTTGCAGGAAGTCATCAAGCAGGTTTAAGAGAGAAAGAGGATGTTACTAGAATAACTGAGGAGGTCAGATTATGGTCATGAGGCCTTTTATTAGAACCAAGAGGAGACTGCAATAGTCTGACGAACACTAGGGTACGAAGATGGTTCAACAATAGAGATACGAAGATGGTTCAACAATAGAGATCAATTGCGTCAGACATGAAACTCTCAACAGATGCGTAGGTGAGTATAAGCTTGTGAATAGCGGGATCAATTACATATGTACTTACGTATAGTGATCAATTATTTGGGTACCTAGGTATAGCCATTCAGATTACAGTATATTGCAATATATGGTCAAATACATGATAAAGTGAGAATAATCTAGGCAAATCAGACTGTGATTGTCAATCAGTCAGTTTGTCAGTCAGTCAGTCAGTTGTCTGAATATCATAAATATGTCTATGACTGACTACTGAATATACCATTAGTACTGTCTATACTGCGTACATCAACTTCATCAACGATACTGACCAAGTCTGTCTATGTATACTCACTATGTCCCACGGTCAGTCATTCAATCATTACTACTTATGTCTGTCTATACTGACTATACTGACTTTGCTGATTAAAATGACTGCTGATTATAATGACTGCTGATTAAAATGACTGCTGATTATAATGACTGCTGATTATAATGACTGCTGATTATGCTGAATATGCATACTGACTATGTCTGTGGTCTTGACCGACTATAATGAACATACCAATTCTACTAAATATACCTGTCTGTTTATACTAAATATGTCCTTCTGTTGTCTGTCTGTCTGTCTGTCTATGCCTATGTCCATATCCATGCCATAGGACTATACTGACTTTCCTGACTATACTAAGTATACTGACTGTACTGACTACACTGACTATACTGACTATACTGACTATACTGACTACACTGACTATACTGACTATACTGACTATACTGACTATACTGACTATACTGACTTTACTGACTTTACTGACTATACTGACTATACTAACAATGAGTATACCGAGTATAATAAGGATACCAACTATGATTATGTATGTCAAACTATTCAAACTAAACTACTCCAGCCATAACAGTCCAGGTATATACAAGTCAAGTCTTGAGTATAGTAAGTACTCACAGAGGTCAGGATAAGTGAGGTATGGAGTCAGGTGCTAAGTTCATATGAAGATCATTGGTTCTAGGTCTAGTAGTTGGTGTGGTTTCGGTAATTAATCAGAAGCTTCTAATCAATATCTATACTAATTCCCAGACTGGTAATAGCCATACTTTGATTCACTGAGTATACTTACTGTTTACCTTTCCGACTTTCTCCATTTACTAGCTTCTTGGAATACTCCCTGATACTCCACTGACTGGTAGGAGTGTAGTGGTATTAGCAGTAGTAAAATACTACGAACATGGTAAATACATGGATATTAGCATGGCAAAACAGTAATCTATAGTCTGTAGAAATGTAGTATATGGCAATGATAAAGAATAGGAAACCACTCTACATTCATAACACTACGCACTGTATCACTCTACGTTTATTAAACAGTACACTATACCACTCTGCGTTTATTAAACAGTACACTATACCACTCTACGTTCATAACACTGCACACTGTACACTGTATACTACCACTCTAATATTCCACATTCGGTTCCTACTCCACTCTACAGTATAATAATCTACTACGTACTTCTTATTGTAGACTGTACCCTCTATATAGTAGAATAATGAGTCCAGATTATAGATGCCCACTGTTGATACTGTGACCACTACATAAAAAAGAAGATACGGATACAGATTGACAGAATGACAGAATCAAGATGTAAGAAGATGAATGTCATTATGGATTTATTTAGTTCTGGAACTTAAAGTGGAGTTCAGCAATCTTTGTCTTTTTGCCTCCTGCAATTCTTTGTCTGTTTCTTTTCTCTGCCTGTTCCTTTTCTCTGTCTTTCTTTTCCCTGTCTGTTTCTTTTCCCTGTCTGTTATGCTGTCCTAGTCTTGTTGAAGCCCCAAGGCTTACGTGGGAAGACGGAAGATGTTAGTACTCTGTGTATCATCATACGTGATCATACTTGTAACGTGGTTACAATCATGTAACATATGTAATCTTAGAGGAGTCCAGAGTCTGTATTAATTTCAGAACATAGCTAGAAAAAATTTATTCATAGTGGAGTAGGGAGTAGTATAATATAGAGTAATGCAGTATAGTGTAGTGCACTATAGTTTAGTGCAGTATCGTGTAGTGTAGTATAGTTTAGAGTAGTATAGTTTAGAGTAGTGCAGTATAGTGTAGTGTAATTTAGTGTAATGTAGTATAGTTTAGTGTAGTATAGTGCAGTATAGTGTAACTCAAAGACCATCAACAATGCCATTGCCAAGTTCCCCAAACTTCCGTAGAGGTTGAGAAAATAAGACGGGCCGAACGGTTAATCGAAATCAACCAGATTACTTACGGATCTACCGAGAAAGACTCCAACAGAGCACAATAAGCAGCTTTCGAAGGGGCCAATTTCAGTGGTGTGAAGAATCATAGTAACAGCGAGTCCTCTGAAGACGACTAGGGCACTAGATTCGTCACACCCCTCCCCCTTCGATCCTTGAACCATGAGTTACTTTATCATTGGTCTTTCTGATAGATTGACCGTTCCATCTTTCATTGACCGCGGACTTGCCCTCCTTGGGCTTTTCCCAGCTTGTCATCACTGGTGGTATGGCTGAATTGGTCTCCGGTACACTTTCAATGGGCTTTAATATGGTATAGTGTAGTGTGGTGTAGTACAACATGGAGTAGTATAGTATAGTATAGTATAGTGTGCACTCCAATCCAATATTGAGAGGATGTCGCTCTATTCTGAGCGGTATCAATTGTGAACAGAAGTCACGGACTCACTAGTTTATATAGGAATAGAGTTACAAGAAAGATGACAAATAGGATTACCAAAGTCCCTCATTTGATAGAGTTATTGAAGTCCAATCATGGATCAGTTCCTGTGTACCAGAAGGCACGTGCTAACACGCAACAAAACGATGACAATATCTAAGAGTACCGAAATGACCGCTACGAGCTTCCACCAGAGTTTCCTCTGGCTTCACCCTATCCAGGTATAGTTCACCATCTTTCGGGTCCTAATAATTATGCTTCCTCTCCCGCCCTTTAGGACAGGAGGGTAGGGTTGACTAATTACTTTCATTAGGCATGTGGGGGTTGACTCAAATACTTGCATAATCGTTTGGCTCCTTGGTCCGTGTTTCAAGACGGGCGAGAGGAAAGACTCTTTGGGGGATCCCTACGCTGAAGGAGTTCCCTTTAACATCTTCCCTCCCCTTCCCTTTCAACAATTTCATGTACTGTTTCACTCTCTTTTCAAAGTTCTTTTCATCTTTCCATCACTATACTTGCACTATACTTGCACTATACTACACTATTCTACACTATACTATACTCTTCTACACTATACTACACTCTTCCTGTTACGTTCTTTATAAGGTGTCTTAACCTAATCTTGTATTCGTTAATGGTTCCTTAAATAGAGGAACTGGAGTGGCTTATATAATTTTGAAAGAAATGTGGCACCGAAAAACTCTCCACTAGAACAATGGTAAGGATCGTTCCAGAATATTCGAACTGGGGTGTTACATAAGCCCCAAAAATCAAGAGAATTTAATACACCCTAAATATAGCTCAGATGATTGTATGTACCAAATATCTAACCATTATATTAACCAACTATCGTTATTGCCTGAGTACCCCTGACTAAAGAACCTTCCCTAACATTTCATCGTAACATTTCATCGTAATATTTCATCGTAATAATTCCTCTAACAACTTTCTGGAACTATAGTCCACATCTCCATGAAATCATAGTCCAACTTCACAATTTTAGTCCTTTTTTTTGCCACATCTCGGGCCACTACTCTGGGAACTGGGACTGGGACTTAGTTGAGGGCCACGTGACTGGTTTTTGCACCCAGTGTCTCAGCAGCGTCTCCTGCACACTGCGGTGTGGTCAAGTACCGATCAATATCTCTCTTTATGGAGAACCGGTGGTAATGTCGGAAAACGTCTGAAAGTGATTCGGGTCGGACATCCAAGAGGTATTCTCGGAGCTCACTGTCCGCAAGCCCACTGATGAAGTAGAAGGCCCATTGGAAGTCGGTGAGCGTATACCCTTCTGGCTTCTCGGTCTGGAACTTGACGTAGCTGAAGAAATAGCTTAGAAAGTCTTCTTTTTGACACAGTGTGGCCACCTGCACATGGTACTCGTAGTGTTCGTCTCCGGGCGCCAGAGGGACTGGTCCATGGCCTTCTCCATAACTGGAATATGCTGCAAATGGGTTACCTGAGGCCAGACATGCTACATTAAATAGCTCTAGAGGTAGGGAATCCACCGACAGTGTGGAATCAATTTTGCACCATTCAAGAAAAGAAGCCTCGGAAATGGGAGGTTTTGGCCCAGAAGTACTTGAAGAAGAAGAAGCATCATGCGGATATTTACCCAGCGTGCTCAGATCTACAACACCAAACGCACTTTTGTCTTCGATAAAGTCCGTCTCGGGGTGTATATCGAGAAGAAGGTCTGCTGTATCAATAGTCAATGCCGATAACATACCCAATGCTATGAGTTGGGGCTCGGATTCGTGGGCATTGACGAGTTCTCGTGTGATTCCCGCTACTTTGGGGTGGGCACGTGACCCGAGTCTATATAGGGCCGTTGCTGGCGGAGTGTAGGTGAAGGAGAAGGGGGAGCCTGGCAGCGAAACGGGCGACATTGGGAGTGTTTGGGGTATGTGCTTATACAAGCTCAAATGAGGTCTAGCAATGGTAGAAGATGGTTGGTTTTCTCACAATCACATAGGAGAGTGAGAAATGCACCATTTCAATCTGTGCAAAGTCATGTGTTAGTGTCAGTGTCAGATATGCAAGTGTGGTAAATAAGCATTTATGCGAGTGCTGTACATAACAATCCGCGAAAAAAACGGACACAAAGTGCTTCACTAGCTCAGTTGGCAGAGCGTCAGTCTCATAATCCTATTGTGATATCTGAAGGTCGACAGTTCGAACCTGCCGTGGAGCACATTTTTTTCTTTTCTTCCTCTTTTGAGAAAAAAGAGCGGAGAAAGGGCGGAAATTTAATCGGCCAAAAATTTTTACGTGCGAACAAAGCACCTTGTTTAGGATTAAAATACATCAACCCCGATTAAAGAACCTACGACAAATAAACATCCTTGATGGAAAAGAACGTTTTTGTATGTGAGCTCTGCTTATAATCAACATTTACCTCGGGTATTTTAATCGGTCTTAAAGTAAATTCTCAAACCATTCCACCATCTGCTTAAGTTGACTCCCAAAATTGACTCTGTTGAGAACAATATCAGGAGCCATTGTACTTTGTAAGTGCATATCCTGTACATAAGCACAGATATGCAATGTCAGGTTCCCGCCGCGTTTTCCAAATCTGGTCTGCTATAAAAAAAGCCCGGGTCCGCCTCACAAAAAATTCACTCAGTAATATCTCTAAACCCAACTCGAGCATCAAGAATGGCGCAGATTCTGTCCCAAGGCAATAATGCCATTATATACTTGAGCTATGCGTTTCTCTTGGCCTCGGGGCTTCTTCTAGCCTGGAAGTTTGCCAATAAAGATAACTTCCTCTCGTCAAATGGAACACAGCGGGGTATTCCTTTGGCCATCAACTTCATTGCTTCCGGTACGTACCCTTTGATATAATCTTGGACTGATTGGATGTCCTGAAACATCAGTGTGATATCCTTGATACTTAGACATGTGACTTGCTAGCGGGTGCAGAACCTTTTCCTTCTGAATCGGGGATGCTGAGATACACCGTTCGAACTCGATCAAGCTAGAACTTGCGTGAGGAGGCCAGTTGCAAAGTAGAACCAATATGCTCAACCAAAAGGAAATGGTATCAGTGATAATGAAGTTGAACTGATATAAGTGACACCACACTTGGACTAATATTATAAGACCAATGATATTGGAGCTTTCATGTGACCCATCATAATGGCTGATCATAAGATGGACCTATTTGGATCCTATGATTGGATGTGATGGTTCATGTGATGGTTCAGCAGATTGGATCTGATTGGATCTGATAATATGGGTTGCATGATATTGGTCCGGCTCAGACTCCCATGGCCTGCACTAGCATCTCCTCGGCAATCCTCGTGTTGAATTCGTTTCTCGTTGCAACAGACATCGTATCTACCCCTCCAATGGTCATTGTGTCCCCAGATAGCATGCTAGATATCCAGTATTGAGATTTGTATCGAGATATTGAGATAGACATCAAAATATCGAGAAGAATATCCAAATACCGAGATAAATATCACATGATTGTCCAAAGATTGAGATAGATCTCGACATTCCAAAATGATCAACACTAACCATAGCCATGGGATGTGGAATTCTCACCACCTATGCGCAGATCGGAAACACTGCTGGGCTCCATGGGCTCCTTGTGTATACGCTCTCTGGATCGCTTCCCATTCTTGGGTTTGCTGCGCTTGGCCCTCTAATCCGGAAAAAGTGCCCCCATGGCTTCATCTTGACGGAATGGGTGCGGGTCAGGTTTGGGGTGGTCACAGCACTCTACCTCTCGTTCTTCACGTGTCTTACCATGTTCTTATTCATGATTGGAGAACTTTCTGCTTTGCGTGGAGCCATCGAGACTTTGACTGGCCTTAATGCTCTTGGGGCCGTAATTGTGGAGTGTGTGGTCACCACTATTTATACTCTGTGTGGAGGTTTCAGAGTCAGCTTTATCACCGATAATTTCCAGGGGGTGCTAGTGATGGTTTTGGTGGTGATTGCTGCTGCTGGAATGGGCTCTCAAATAGATATTGATAAGTCCAAGGTGGGTCCCTCTCACCTTCTCGAGGCCAATAAACTCGGCTGGCAATTGCTCTATATTTTGCCTGTGGCTATTACCACCAATGACTGTTTCATGGCTGGATTCTGGTTGAGGACATTTGCCAGTAAAACCAATAAGGATCTCTGGATCGGTTGCTCCATTGCATCTTTTGTCACCTTTGTGATATGCACCTTGGTTGGAACTACGGGTTTCTTGGCTGTATGGGCAGGAAAATTAGAAGTGGCCGATGAAAATGGCTATAATGCGTTTTTCATCTTGCTCAGCGAAATGCCCCGCTGGGTTGTGGCCTTTGTGCTTATATTTGTCATTGCCTTGTCAACATGCACTTTTGACTCCTTACAAAGTGCCATGGTGTCGACCATCTCCAATGACTTGTTCAGAAACAAGCTCAAGATGATCTATGTTCGTGGTTTGGTTGTTCTTGTGATGATCCCAACCATCGTTTTGGCCATAAAGGTTGCTGATAACATCTTGCAGATTTACTTGATTGCCGATTTGGTTTCTGCCGCAGTAATTCCCTCTGTTCTCCTTGGACTCAACGACTCCTGGTTCTGGTTCATCCGGGGCGTGGATGTCATGGTGGGTGGCCTTGGTGCATTGCTCGGAGTGTTCGTTTTTGGCACCGTGTACTATGGATCGGCCAAGGAGGGTGGAAAGCTTCTTCTCGTGTGGAATGGACTTTATAACCTGGCAGATTGGGGTCCCTTTGGTGCCTTTGTCATAACGCCAGTCGGAGGTCTATTGTTCACCTTCATGTTTGCTGGCTTGAGGATTGGCTTGGCTTACGTGTATGCCAAGGTAAAGGGCTCTGAATTTACTGCTTTGGAAAGAAAGGAAGTGTTGACCTCCGAGTATGAGTCCGATCAATATGGCTCAGTTGACGATAATCTGAAGAAGTCCCTGGAAGAATAAAGTCGGTGGAAATTGCCTATATACACCACCACATTATAGAATACAACATTAGCTTAGATGTATCACCAATGTTCCATTGTAGGTATTCATGGTGATTAAGTAACAATCTTGTATTGTGGCCTGATTTCCGGCTGTGTCAATATAGGGAATGTAGGGATTAAGAAAACGTATTGTAGAATGAGGAAATGAGTATAATGGAAATGATAAATCTGGTAAGCGATAGTCGGATTGTAATTGTGAGTAAGTAACATGGTGCATGGTAATAGGGAGTATCAGTATTGGATTTAGTTAGTGCCATGATCATAATTCAGGTATTGATTATTGGTGAGGTAACGGGTTTTTTAAGAATGGAGGAAGTACCAAGAATGTAATGGAGATCATGTTTATATGGCGAGTCGTGTTTATATGGTAAGGCATGCAGGTGAAATGTGACTGTAATATGGTGGTGAAACATGGATATCATAGGATGCATATTGTCATATGGAAGTCAAAAACAAGTACGAGTTATGTGAATTGAGTCTCATTAGAATAATATATGACACGATTAGTTATGGTAGTAAGTAACGGTCTTGTACTCATAGTAGCATGGTTATGAGAAGTAGTAGGGGTATAATTGTAGTAGGGGTGAAATTGTAGTGAGGGGATAACACGTTCAAGTATGGGAAGTTATCGAAACACAACTATAGAGGGAGAAGATATTTTTTATTATTAAGGGCATATTTATTATCGTGGTAGGGAGTAACATGAATTTAATTTTGCAACGAGATTAGAGTGCGAGGGGGTCCTTTTATAGTCATATTTTTTTTGGCTGCAAAACAACTGCCACAAACATGAACGCGAGGCTCCCTGAAACACAAACACAAAAACAAACACAAACACAAACACAAATGCGAGCGACATCATATATAAAAGGTCATTCCCACTCATTCCTGACCAATGCTTCTCTACTCAAAATACACACACACACACACATTTGCATACATACATTTGCAGCATTTCGAAAATGCATCACGCTTCATTATTAAGGCCTATCATTCAAGGAACAATTCAAAGATGACACAGCAGTGGATTCTTGTATCATAAGCTTTAGGTCCTGTAAAATATTTCTGCATATCCTCTGGTTGTGTTTGGCTGACTCTTTTAGAATACAAACAGACCAAAGACCATACCTATGCCAGACATATTATTTGGCACGTGACAGATCTGCTGATTACGTGAATCATACTCATCGGTTCATATGGTGACTAATCATTCTCTTCAGTCCTACTACTGATAAGACTATTCCTTACAATCTACGTTAAGATATGATTGACTAAAGCCACTGGGTAAATACTGGTTATCCCTTAAATTTGACAAAACAAATGGATATAATAAACAGGTGACAAACTAATGATGAAGCAACAGGTTATGATATTCTTGTGACAGAACAGTCTAATATACTGGTTGTAAAATACAGGCGATACCCGAGTTCGGATAAAGCAATTGATTACAATATGAGTGAAAGTACTCCCTATATCAGTCATGACAGTACACTGTTTTAGAATGATGACATAATACCAGAGAAAAAAATACTTAGTGCCAAATCACTGGTAACAGAATACCCGCAGTAATCTGTTAGTGGCAAAAAAAACTATACCACTAGTGACAATATACTGTTACCAAATTCATGACAGAACACTTGTGACAAATACTGACAAAACAACAGGCTACAGTAATGGTGTCCACATGCAGGCCCAAATGGGAGGTGGCAAATCAAAAAAGTACCCTCAAGGAAAGAAGGCCAAAAAATGGCTACAAAAAATGGTCACACAAAAAAGGTCCTCAAAAAATGATCACAAAAAATGATACCAAAAAAAGGGTCCTCAAAAAATGGTTACAAAAAACTGGATAATTAGTTCTCCCCCGCCTCAGATCATCTATTATATAGAGACTGCGAAGTGCCCTAAAGATGCGGAACGCGATCCAAGACATAAACATTAAACAGACAATGTCTGTGTACCGATGCGCGCAAGTGCACTACTCCAGTACACACTACTCATCTCCACATCCACCAACTACACCTAAGGTACTCCTGTCAGATGGCGACGCCCGAGGCTTCTGTTGAAGACTATGCGGAAAACGACAGAGTGGCCCAAAAAAGACCGTACTCCGTGAGCTCTGGCCAATCGGCCGAGCAGTACATGTCTCAGCTTCTCACACAGAAACGGTTCAGGATGAATCGGGAAGACGATGACGATGGCGAGGAATCGCCTCAGGATACCGATGACGACGACGACGAAAGTGAAAATGGTTCTTCTGCAAGACATGGCCGTAAGGCAGGCAGCATTCTTCGTCTAACGCTTAAAAACTTCATGTGCCACGATCACTTTGAGCTCAGTTTTGGACCCCATATGAACTTCATAATTGGCCGCAACGGGTCGGGAAAAAGTGCAGTCTTGACGGGGATTTCCGTGGGTTTGGGTGCTAAGGCTATGGATACAAGCCGTGGATCCTCCATGAAATCGCTTATCAAGGATGGCAAAACCATGTCCAGAATAGTGGTGGCTCTTGATAACGATGGACTCGATGCCTTTGAGCCTGAAGTCTATGGGAAAGTGATTTATGTGGAGCGGAAGTTGAACCGTGAAGGCACGAATCTGTACTCGATCAAGAGTGAAAACGGGTCGGTTGTTTCGACGAAGAAAAAGACGTTGGACGAAATTCTCCAGCGCTTCTTCATTGTGGTCAATAACCCACTTTCGTTTCTTTCTCAGGATAAGGCCCGTGAGTTCATAGCCAGCAGCACGGAGCAGAGCAGATTCACCTACTTCTCGGAGGGAACAAATATCCAGTCCATCATCCAAAATTACCAGGAGGCTTCACGTAGTATCTTGGGGCTCCAAACCCGCCTGGTGGCAGCAAAGAAATACTACGAAGAGGCTTCTCGGAAGTACGCTGAGTGTGAGAGGAGTTACCGCAAATACAAGCATTCACATACGTTGCGGCAGCAGCTCGAGAAGATTAATGGTAAAATTTACTGGTTCAACGTGGAGGTTTTGGAGCGGCGGCTTGCCAAGAGAGTCTCCGATATTGAGGCCAAGCACCAGGAAGTGACTGAGTGTCAAAATAGCATTGAAGAGTGCACGAATAATGCAGAGCTTGCGAAAAAGGAAGTTGAGGCATTGAACGACCAAAAAAGAGACTTCCAAGCTGAGACTTCTGCCAAAGAAGAGGAGCTCAAGAAAGCGGAAGCTTTGTACAATGAGTCCGCCAAGAAGGTGCAGAGTGTACGTGCGGATTTGGTCAACTACAAGAAGGAAATCGAGGAGTTTGGTGAGCAAATCGCGAAACACCAGGAGTCGATTTCACAAGAAAAAGCCAAAATTGAAGATGCCAATGGCGGGTCCAAAGAACTAATGGCAGAGCGGCTTGAGGCATTGCGAAAAAGGCACGAGACGCTTCTCAAAGAGCGAGATGAAGCCCAAAGTTTACTCCAAAGCTTTGAGCGGACTTCTCCGCAAATGGAGGCCCTTAATAAGGAATTGGCCGAACAAAGTTCCTTGGTGAGGCTGCTCCGGGAAAAACTACGCAGCTTTGAACGTACCAAAAACGATGGCTATGCTGCTTTTGGTCTCAACATCAACTACCTCATGCGGGACTTGGCCAATGAAACCAGGTGGCACCAGAAACCAATCGGTCCCATTGGCTATTATGTTTCGGTGAAGCAGGACTATACTCATTGGAGAGACCTCATCAATGCAACTTTGCAGAGGACACTTGATTCGTTTGTTGTGTGTGATGAACACGACCGCAAGCTCTTGAACCAGCACATGCGCAATAAGCAGATCTACAAGAGCATCATCGTACGGAAATTTGAGCAGTTCGATTACAGGCAGAACAAGAACTTTACCACGTTGTTGGATACGTTGGATATCCAAAATAGTGATGTGTTGTATACGCTCATTGATTCAGCAAGCGTGGAGGAGATTGTGGTTTGTGATTCTATCAGTGAGGCAGAGAATGTGACACGAGACGGATCAGTCAAGAATGCCTTTTGCGTCAATGACCGGCGGTCTGGAATCCGTGTGGCCCGTCGAGATGGCCACTTGTCACGTGATCCTGTGTTTTACTCCAAAGATCTTTTAAAACTTGCGGGAAAAGTGAGTGGAGATTCTATTAGTGCCGAACTTGACGAGGCTCTTAATGTGGAGGCATCGATCCAGAAGAAACGCAATAAGCTTCGTGCTGAAGAGCACCAGAAGAAGATCAGTGCTCAAAAGGATTTGGCTAATAAGAAGCAGTATTTGAAGGAAATTGGTGGTCAGATATTCACCATTGAGCAGTCACTCATGGATGAGGGAGACTATGGCAAGATCGAGAGTTTACGGGCCCAAATCGAAAACTGTGAAAACCAGATCAAGACCAGGGAAGGAATGTCGGTGGAGCTTTTGCAGAATCTCAGTGAGAACAAGAAGGAGTTTAATTTGTTGAAGGAGAAGTTTCAAGCTGCAGAAGCCGAAAGGGACCAAGCTGCCGGACGCTTATTGGAGTGTGAAGAGCAGATATCCAAAAGCAGCGAATCGGAACAATTGATAATGGCAGAAATCGATGGGCTCAAAGCCAAAATCGTCGATCTTGAGCAGGAGATCGGCAAGCTCGAGCAGAAAAAAGCCAAGGATGTGGAGAAACACCAAGATCTCAAGACTCAGGCGGAAGAACGATGTGCAAGAAGTGAAATCACCATTGAAGAAACCGATTCTACAGAATCAATCACTAGCGAGTTCAGAGCTATTCAAGAAGCCATCGAGGAAAGCGAGAAAAACAACCACAAATCGTTTGAAGATATTCAGAAGGAGGTCATGGACAGCAAGGCACTCAAGGAGAAGTGTGAGCAAAGTGTGATTGATGTGGATAGTGCACGAGTCACGCTTGAGAACGACTTGAATGCCCGGTTTGAAAACCTCAATATCACCATTAAAGAGAAGTTGACGCGGGCCAAACTGTCGTTTGAGCAGTCTTTGGCATTAAGAGGGTTCAAGGGGAAACTTGAGTTTGACTTTGCCAAGAAACGGGTGGTCACTGAAGTGCAGACTAAAGACGACAAGGACACGCGGGCCGTGCTGTCTCTTTCCGGAGGCGAAAAGTCGTTCACCCAGATTGCGTTCTTACTTAGTATCTGGAAAGTCATGAAGCCGCGTGTGTGTGGGTTGGACGAGTTCGATGTGTTCATGGACTCGGTCAACCGCACCATTGCCATCCGTCTTTTGATCCACGAGTTGAGGAACTCCATGGCCCAGTCCATCTTCATTACGCCCCAGGATATTGCTGTGGTTGGAGACTTGAAGGATAGCGAGGATGTACGGATCCACCGAATCAACCCTCCCAGAAGTGATTAAGCGGTGTCCACCAGTCTACTATATTACAGTCTACTATTGGGCGACTGTACATTTCCAGTCCACAAAACATCATTCGGCAATTCCACAAATTTACGAGTCTGCAATGTTGAGAATCTCCTTTACGAGCCATCCAGCAGTCTACAAACTTACGAGTCTATGAAAATACGTCGCTATACTCTACTACTACTACTACTACTACTACTACAATAACAACCTTACTAGTTTCGTGTAATGGGGTGGGTGAATTAAGATTAATAGATGGTGAAGGAGGTTGAGGACGTTGATGGTTTGGGGACTAGTCCTTCCAGGTGATCCTAAACGTATCAGATATCAAAGATGGGTCAACGCTCAAAGCGATGGCGCGCTGATAAGTCTTTGGGTCCAAAGGCAATATTTTGAAGCCGACCTGGGAAGTCAAGACCCGGTTGAGCTCGTCTTGCGTGGCATAGACTGATTCAACATATGCGCTGACGAACGCACGCAAACACGTTACATATAACCGGTGTTTGAAGTGAAGACCCTGACAGAGCCAGAACGTGTCCATCAAGAGTTTATGGAGTTTGCGGGAATCGTTCGCCTGTTGTAGTTGTTTCTCCAACCAGCCGAAAATGGCAATGAATTGTTCATCGAAAAGTGCGGGACTGAGAAAGGAGGGGTCGAAGGGAAGCATATCGGGCATTTTGTTGATGATGGCTATGGCTTCACGGCCAAGATCCACCTCACAGAGACTGATGATGATAGACTTGTTGATGGAGTAGTGGTTGGCCGATATGAGTGCCAAGAGTCTATCCGGGAGGTTCGTTGTTTGGTGCAGTAGAGAGCTGATGTTCTCTAGAAGAAGCTTGTGGAACGACGGAAGGTCTTCTTTGTATAGAATGCCATCGAAAAGGGCGTAGGTGCGGTTGTGGAGAGTGAAGCCAGATACCATTTCTGGGTCAAATAAAGTCTCCTTTTTATGGTTTTCAAGAT
Source organism: Metschnikowia continentalis (assembly GCA_002370835.1). NCBI lineage: Eukaryota > Fungi > Ascomycota > Pichiomycetes > Serinales > Metschnikowiaceae > Metschnikowia > Metschnikowia continentalis. Next base: position 85,705 of record NLAO01001685.1, on the reverse strand, counting down.
CATTTTCTTCTGTAATATTATTGTTTTCTGCCTTTCGATCATCACTGCTTTCCTTTCCATCTTTTTGTTTGGTTCCATGGACGTTGTACTCGATGTTATGCTCTGTTTGCTTGTAGTTGAGGTGAGCCACATGCATGAGAGCTTTGGAGATCTTTTTGGGGTCCTCGTATTTCTGGTACCCCCTATAATTTTTGGCCAACTCATTGTATGCTTTAAGAGCTCCCCTTAGATCGTTTTGCTTCAGGAGAGTCTCCACCTTGGCGATACATAGCGTTTGGTAGACGTCTCTATGGCCAAAGAGAGAGTAGTAGCGCTCGAAGTAATCACTGAGACCCTGCACAAGATCGTAGTTGCCGTTCTGCTGGTATAGTATGCATAGGGTATTGATAGCCGTGGGTAGAAAAAGAAAAGGCACGTTGGGATTGGGTAACAGTGGATCGGGAAGATTATCCTGCATATTACCGGGCACGTGACCAACGGGGTCGATAAGTTCATGGTATACCATTATAGCAGAGGCATAGTGGCCCAGAGAAATAGCACGAGACGCAAAGAATGACCACATCTGGTGGGAAAACGAATAATTGAAGCGACCCAAAAGCACATGTAGAAGGGACGTGGCAGCAGTCATGTTTCCTGCATCCAAGAGCATGAATAAGTAGTCCTCCAAAAGCGGAGTGGCATAGCGATGGGACAGGTTTGAAAAGATCACCTGGAAAACATGCAGCGGCGGTGCTTTTTGCAGGAGCAAAGTGTGGAGCTGGAAGTCGTGTTTGATATCTCCACTTGCTTCCAGAAATACCAAGTTCTGGTGCTCTATGGAGAGCTGTTGGAACAAGCGCAAGGCGTTTCGAGCCTGGAGCGGAGAGGTGGGAGTGGGCACGTGACACTTCATCCATTCCCGGGCATTAAATGAGTTCCATCGCCGTAGCTGAATGTGGAGCCTGGGCCTGTAGAGACGGTGCATGCAGCTTAGCCTTGGTAGTGAGAAGAAGTGCTTGAGTAGTAGAGGCACCTCCGTACCTCCGAGAAATTGGGTCAATGAATACGCCTTATATACACAGTGTATATTTGGAAATTAAAGAGATTGCATTTAGGATTTGAGAAGAAATGTTTTGATATAAGAGTGAAGGGTTTTTTAGAATTTAACTAGTTGTTGATGGATATTGATGGAGGTATTGATGGTAGGGTAATGCTAATGTCCTGCAGATAAAGCAAAGGCGGAAAAAGGGTAATGGAATCTATTCAATTGTGGATCTTTCAATCGATTTTTTTTATTGATTTATTTTTTTTTTAAACCCTTTGATGGATAATTAGTTGATATTTTAGTTGGGTTTTTCTGGTTCAATAGAAGTTGTGGTGTGTTGTGTTTGGTTCATAGTGTCGCACGAATCTTGCAAGTTCCTGGAAATCAACCAGCCAAAAATTTTTTTAGAAAAAGGTAGGTGATTAATACTGTGATTTTTAGTCGATAGTCGGTAGTCAGTAGAAGTCGGTAGTCAATAAAAGTTGGTAGTCAGAAGAAGTCGGTAGTCAGTAAAAGTCCATAGTCAGTAATTATTTATGGTAGTTGTTAGATTTTTGTTGTTACGTCGGGTACTCTGTTGAGTATGTTTTTTGGTTGATGATTCCTTAGAAAGAGGAATCTTAACTATTTAAGTATTTGACGACGGCGTCGTCAAGTCAAGGGGTGTTGCTAGGTGCAAAGGGGGAAACTCTCCACATTCTCTCCTGGTACCTCGTTCAATAATGGTAGAGGAGTGGCACAATGGAATGGCCATTGTTAGGATTAGACAGTGTAGGCTAGAAATACTGAAATAGGAGGACATTACCTATAGTGGATCCAACACTATACTACTCTATAGTATGTTAATTTATATTTAATCACAATCCTCTACTCGACTCTATACTATACCTTCTATACTATACTAATATATACTATACTACTACGTACTACTTACTATTTAATACTTAGTACTTAGTACTTTTGACTCACTAATAACTGACTACAACTACCTTCTAACGAGATAAAGACTTAGTACTTAGTACTGACTACTGACTGCTGACACTGAATAACCAAGTACTAACTGATTACTTATGACTCTACGTTCTACTGACTACTAACTACTGACTACTTACTACTTACTACTGACATACACTACTATATGTAGTACTCTATACTAACTGCCTGTATTTTTGTTGGAGTGTAGAGTGTTTTCCATACTACTCTATTGTAAAATGACATGTTTGCATGTATTGTGACGCCTAGAATGGCCATTAGGATCACAGTGTAGCCTTAAAATAATGAAATAGGTAGAGCACTACCTAGAGTGGACCTACTAGTAGTCAGTAAAAGTCAGTAGTCGGTATTTATGGTAGTAGTCAGTATTTATGGTAGTAGTCAGTATTTATGGTAATGTAGTAGTAGTGTAGTGTAGTGTAGTGTAGTGTAGTGTAGTAGTAGTAGTAGCATTATCATAGAAGTATTACCATGGAAGTACTATTGGTAGGATAATGTAATGTATGTACTAGTATTGGTATTGATTCCTTCCACCACTTATGGGTCTATAATATATAGGTGAATGAGAGTCTATAGTGGTACATAGTGTCATAGTGTATAATGGTACATAGTGTATAGTAGAGACTAGAATATATAGGGATTAAAATACACAGTGAGTATAATGAATAGTGAGTATAATGAAAGAGAGTATACTGAAAAGAGAATACTAGAGTCTATAGAATACAGAGAGTATACTGTCAGTATATCGTATAGATTGAGTCTATAGATTGAGTCGATAGTATGGAATACGATAACTTAGTACCTTCTAGAAGCAGAGAGTATTTATTTTTATATTATTATTAGCCCAATTCCCTTTAAAGTTATATCATTTCTATTTTCTTCATATAAATCTATATTATGATGTATTAAATCAGCTTCCCAACATAAGCCCTAACACTGTAAACTCTACTCCCATTCACCAGTCTGTATGTGCAGTACCTTGGACTATCAGTAGTCAGTCTTTAGTTTCTCTCCAGTATCCTCTGAAGTATTCTCTGCAGTATCCACTCCAGTATCCACTACATAAATTCCCCTAGTCTATGTAAACTATATTATATGTAGTCTACTCTATGTTTCCAGTCTCCAATCTACTCCAATAGATCCATTCTAACTAGTATATCTAGTATATCATTGTTATGTTCTATAAAACGTGTCTTAACCTAATCTTGGACTCGTTGCTGGTTCCTCAAAGAGAGGAACCAGAGTGGCTTATATACTTTGGGAGAAACGTGGCATCGAAAAACTCTCCACCAGAACAATGGTAAGGATTGTTCTAGAATATTCGAAAGTACCATCATAGTACTTCATACAACGATGGTCGTGACACGGCGTTTACAATGGTCATTGTAACAATCGGACTGAGACGCTTCATAATACCTTCATAGGCAGGGCCTTGCCTACGGTGGATCTAACAATCATATTTATATACTCACTCAACTCTTTAACATTTAAGTCTTTTTTCTTATCGTGTTAAACAACATAAGAATGAGGTAAATTTTATTCCTCTATTCCTCTATTATTATACACCATTTTCGTATCATGGAATCAAATTCTACATCGATAAATGCATTGGATCACATAACCCCTGTCACTTTTAGAACTGTCACTTTTAGAACTGTCACTTTTTGAATTTCTTCTAAAAAATTATCAAAATGAAATACCCTTTAATTATTTTTTTATTTTATTTTATTTTACAAAAAACAAAAATTCAATAAAATTGATCAAAAAAAAATTTACATACAGTTAAAAAGATATTTTCTTGTAGAATTATGATCTCTATTAGATGTGTTTACCTCCTGTAGACTCATCTGTAGCTTAGCCTTTGTGCCATCTCTAAATACAACTTCTGTAGACTTATCATCCAACGATATATGATCTTCTGTAGACTTTTAATCTATAGATATCTGATTTTCTCTGTTAGACCTACCATGGGTAGACACACTACCATAGAGGTATCCTTCGAGTCTAAGAATGCCAGTGACTCACAAAGGTACCTTAACCCGTGACTTGGCCTCATCAATTCACCTTAACTCGTAACATGGCATTTAACCTCCTTGCTTCACTTCCCTGTATTCACCGGTTCGCTACATAATCACTAGGATTCCCACTTATTGGGAATCCATCAACGAATAAACATAACTCCCAGTATTAAACGTATTCAAGAATCTAACATTCTCATGGTTATTTGATCATCTCTAGACCCTTCTTTAGATTCTTCCATGGATTCTTCCATGGATTCTTTTGTAGGTTCTTCTGTAGATTCTTCCATGGATTGTTTTATAGATTCTTCCATGGATTGTTTTATAGATTTTTTTATAGATTTTTTTATAGATTTTTTTTATAGATTCTTTTGTAGATTCTGTTGTAGATTTTTCTGTAGAGCCTTCTGTAAAATTATCATCTCTGTCAGTACTTCAGATATTCTCTAAATTCAGTTACTGTGGCCGCGCGGGCTCATAACCACTCTCTCAACCTCTATTATTCAGAAGACTTCAGACTGATGAGATAGGTTTTTTCTTTTCTCTCTCCTCTACCGTCTAGTCTGTCTAGGATTAGGATAATCGGTTTAATCTGTCAGTCTGCCATTCTGTTCAGTCTGTCAGTCTGCCTACCAGTATACTACTGTCTATCGCTATGTATTGATACTCTTCTACTAAAAGACTATACTCCTACTCTACTGGCCTACACTACTAACCAACACTACTCTTCTTTACTCAAATACTATTCTACTATACTATAGTACTACTCTACTAATATTATTCTACTAATACTATTGTTATGTTCTTGGTAGTAGGTTTTATACCAAATCGTTACTATATTATTTGATGATTCCTCAAAGAGAGAAATCAGCTATTTATATAACTTTGGAGAGAAACCGTGGCGTCGATATACTCTTTACCAGAACAATGGTGATGATTGTTCTAGCACGTTCGATAAGCCATTATAGCACTTTGCACACTGATAGCCATGATACGTTGCTTGCAATGAATATTGTTAGGATCGGAAGTGGTAGACTTTATAATGCTTTTATGGGCAGAGCCCTGTCTATAGTGGGTCTAACAACTACTCTACACTACTACTCTACACTACTACCCTACTCTACTCTACTACTCTACTCTACTCTACTATTCTACTCTACTCTACTCTACTACTCTACTCTACTCTACTCTACTACTCTACTACTCTACTGTACTCTACTGTACTCTACTGTACTCTACTGTACTCTACTGTACTCTACTGTACTCTACTGTACTCTACTGTACTCTACTGTACTCTACTGTACTCTACTGTACTCTACTGTACTCTACTGTACTCTACTGTACTCTACTATACTCTAATCTACTCTACTGTAACTAATACCTAATACGTTGAATGTGTCAACTGTAAACAGTTGGGACTAACTGATCTGTGATTGACTACACTGCCATACTACTGTAATACTGTAAACTGTACTACTCTCCAGCTAAAATTTGTAGAAAGTAGAGAGTAGAGCAAAGTCACTATACTCCAATACTGTACACTATGTGTACTCTAGTTGTATACTCTAGAGCATTCCACTCTCTGACCTACTCTCTAATTTACCATACAGTACTGATATAGTGAATTAACCACGCTTAGTACTATACTGATATATTTTACGTTTCTCCATACCCTAGCACAGTACGACAGTACTCTCCAAGGTCAGTACTCTACTGCTCTACTGTCTACTCTACTGCTCTACTGTCTACTCTATTCTACTACTCTACTTTCCACCACTTTACTACCCTACTACTCTGCTAATACTATAATACTCCACTCAACTACTACTCTACTATACTATCATATTATCCTATATCCATACTACACTACACTACACTAGTCTAGTGTTCCTGTACGCGGTGCGAAGAGTGGAATGGAAAAAGACTCGCTCACGCACACTTCAATATCCACCCTCCACTCCATAATGTTCAGGCTAGGCGTGCGGCCCAGTGCTACTCTTCGCTTGAAGATCTCTGTAGCACCTTCCAAGAATGTGCCCAGATACCTGATGGCCTCGGGAGTGTTTCCCGTGAAGTCCATGTCTATGGGGTTCCTCAGATACAGTTCCAGTGCCAATAGCAGCAGCCAAGGAGCTGGTGAAGTGGGCGAAATCAGCGAAATCAGAACCAAATTGACCGATTTCTCGCACGAAGTGTCACAGGACATTGAAAAACTCGCCGATGCTCTTCCTGGCGCCGCTCATGATGTGGTCCACCCAGATACCGTTGGGTACATGGCCTCCATTGGACTAGGCGATGGCTGGGGTCCCACGGCGTCCATCACAAACCTCTTGGAGTTGGCCCACGTGTACACGGGTCTCCCGTGGTGGGGAACCATTGTGTGTGTGACTGTGTGTGTCCGTACACTTATGTTCCCAGTGTACATCAAGTCGTCAGCCAATATGGCCAAGATGTCGGGAATCAAGCCACAGATCGATGCCCTCATGGAGGAAATCAAGAATGGAGACAATGAGGAGAAGATGATTGCCATGAAGAAAAGGCAACGCTTGTATAAGGAACACGATATCCATACGTCTCACTCGTTCTTGCCTATGCTCCAGTTACCTGTGGCCTATGGGTTTTTCCAGGCCACCCGGAATATGGCTCACTACCCCGTTCCAGGCTTTGATACCCAGGGTGCATTCTGGTTCCCTGACTTGACCCAAGTCGATCCCTACATTGGCCTCCAGATCCTTACTGCGTTGGTGGTGACTGGGATGATGAGAGCCGGAGGAGAAACCGGGGCCCAGGCCATGAACCCCATGTTCAAGAAACTCATGACCGTATTACCATTTCTCTCCATCTTCGTCACCTACAACATGTCTGCTGCCGTGTTGCTCTACTTTGCAGCCAACTCGGTGTTTTCATTTGTGCAGTCGTTGGTGTTGAAGAACAAGTACTTCCGGAAATGGGCCAAGATCCCGGCCATCGTGAAGCCAGTGCCTGTTGCGGGCTCCAAACCGCCTCCTGCCACCATGGGCGAGTGGTTCAGGGACTTCAACTCCAGGATGAAGGAGCAGACCCATTCCAAGATGGAGAAGACCAACAAGAAGTTGGAGGCCATGGAGAAGCGCAAGATCGACTCCAACAAGGGCTTCATCAAGAGACACTAGTCTTACTGTATATAGTACATGGTCAATAGATATTAAATTAAACTCACCAATCTAGAACGGAAATCACACTTAAGCTTTGAGACACACACTCTCTCTATTGCTCATCCTCACTTTCTTTCTCTATCACTTTCTTTCTCTCTGACCTCTCTCTCGTTTGCTTTCTCTCTGACTTCTCTTTCATTTCCTTTTTCTCTGACTTCTCTTTCGCTTCCTTTTTCTCTGACCTCTCTCTCATTTCCCTTTTCTCTGACCTGTTCTGGTTCAATAACATGCACTGAAGAAACCTCATCTGAATCAGTGAACAACACCTCGTATTGGTCAATCAACTTCTCCAACACATGGTTGAGCACACCAAAGTTATTGATGAGCGACTCCAAGTTGCTGGCCTCCGTCAAGGCTGGCCCAATCACTGTGGCCAAGTTGGACGTGGTCATCTTGTTGACTGCGTTGTGCTTGACGATCTCGTTCAAGTGCTTGATCAACGACTTCAAGGTGTGGAAGTTGACGGTGGGAAGTTTGGCCAAAGCACAGCGGTAAGCCTGGGCATCTGCTTCGGAAAAGTCATCGCTGCTCTTCTTCAAAGGCACCAACATCTCAATCACTTCATCTGTAAGAAGGGCATCGGGAAGTTCCCTGAAGTACAGCTTAACACAGCTTGTAAGGGCATGGACATTGACACCTCTTTCGTCGAAGTTGATCTGGCCAGTGCGGTCGATCTCCTGTTTGATGCTGTTGAGCTCACTGATGGACGTACTGATACGGTATATACCCACATCCTGGAGTCCTTCAGCTTCGATGGCCTGGTAGATCAACAGGAGGAACTTGGGGGTTTGGGCCTCGTCACGTGCACAGATGGCACTTAAAGGAAGCCCAAAAGTAGTCTTGAGACTCTGCACCTTGTAGTTGATGGCACGGGAGTAGAACCAGTGCCTGTTGGCGTAGTCAAGAGCATTGAGCCACTCCTTGGTCTCGATTTCGCTGATGGTCTGGAAAAAAAACACTTCGTTTGTTTCCTCAGGGTCCACTTTGAACGAGAAGGGGAAGAGGTACACCGGGAAGGTCTTGGTGTTTTTGAGCTGCACCACTGCCACAGGTTTCTGTCTTGGGTCTGCCACCGATGCTGGGTCTGGAAGCTCATTATAGGAAGCCACACGTTCGCTGGCCACGTTCAGGCTCCGAGACTTGTTGAAAAGACCACTGATTTTGAACCTCGACGACGAGTTGGTCTTGTAGTTCATCGACTGCCGTCTCAAGCTGCTGGTGGAAGTTTTCCGTACAATCTGAGTCTTGTGCACAGGAACAGTGTGGTTTTTCTGGTCCTTGGCTGCTCTCTTCTTGGCCTCGGACTTGAGCAACAAGTATTGGTCTCTGAGAATTCCCCGAAAAAAAAGCTTATGGTTTTTCTCACCCTGATTAGGCCTCAAATGCGCCACTGAACTTAAAGATTCATCGAGTTTAAGGAGAAACTCAAACTCCTTGGTTTCGTTGTGAAGATCTTCCGACTCTTCACAGTCCTCAAGGCTGAGCTCCTTGATAAGCTTGAAGATAAAGTACCTCTTATTGAAGTTGATGTGGTGCCGGTGGAAAGAGGGGCACTTGTTGATATCGATCAAGTTCTGGATGATCCACCCGAAACATGGGAGCAATGGCTCTTGTGGCATCAACAAATCGTCCGCATCCAAATTGTTGGGCAACAACCCTTCTAAATAGTCACATGTCTTGCTCACGGGACGCCCCGCTTCGGGATTCTCCAAAGCACATGCAGCCTTGTACCAAAGATGATGGAAGGAGCGACTTTCTGGGGAGTAGATAGCAGCTCTAAGAGCCGATTCTATGCACGAAGGGATCTCCGTACCGTAACCTTCGAAAACAAACAGACTCTCGCCCATTTTGATCTTGGAGATCTTGACCATCAACAAGAGAGTCTTCATGCGGTCGAGACGCTCGTCCACAGAAATGTTCACATCACACAATTGCACCAACAAGTACGTTTTGAACTTGGTGTATAACCGGCAAAGTTTCCGGAACACCAAGGGGAGTTTTCTGAGCACTGGGTCTTTAGGGTCTGCATCGTAAAGAGTCTCAAGGAAACTGAAGATATTCGAAACCCGAACAAACTCTTCGCCTGTCTCCACATCCTGCATCTCGTAGTTGAGCAACGAGTAGTTTTCGTACAGGTTTTCCAAGATCTTGAACACGGAAAACCAGTTTTCCGAGGAGATTCCCCGGTAAAACACACTCAAGAGCTTATTGAACTTATTGAGGAATTTCTCAATCTTATGAATGTTCCGGGGGCTGGGCAAGTTCCGGTTCATGGGCACATCACGCATGCTATTGCTGAACTTGAACTCGTGGATCAAGTAGTTGTCGAACTTCAGACCCTCGATGGGACGGTAGCTCTTCTTAACGAACAACTTCTTCAATCTCTTATAGAAACTGACCAAATTCTCAAATGCCTTGTTCAATGTATGGTCGATCTTATTGGAATTGTACCACTGGAGGATCTCGTTGCTGTAGAGCTTCAAAAGCTTGATCATGATGTTCTTGTTTTTGAGGTTATTGGAGAAACTCTCAAAGTAGTTATTGACAAGAATGATCAAGGCCTTCAAGATATTGACCTGGATTTTGAGGAGCAACTCGTAGTCCACTTCCCCCAAATCGGAGAGATTAACTTGCTCATCCACTTCCCAATTGGGGTACACTCCAAAGGTCGTTGCGTCGTACGTGCCCTCATTCATCAAGTAGTATTTCTTCATCACGGAGATCACTGCATTTCCAGAATGGATAAACCTGTGCGCAAGCTTTTCAAGAAGATCCTTGGTGCTGATGAACGTGCTGTAGTTGAGCATGAACACAAGCCTGTATTCTGTAAGATCAATGGAGTGACTCTTGTCGAAGTGCTTGGAGTCAATCAAAAGCAAATCCACTAACTTATCAATGGATGCAAACTTGGGAATATACCTGCGGGCACGAACCGTGGCATCAGCTTGCGAATGGTTGGAGATCATGCCGAAACTGCGGTGCTTCTTGTCGTGGGATGTTTCGTTTTCCTCGGAGATGGAGAAGTTCTTGAACTTATCGGAATTCAAAATGTCATCCACATCAATTCCAAGCCCATCATCCTCGTCTTGGATTCCAGGGTCACCCGAAACATTCAGATCCGACTCGAAATCCATCACAAAGTCATCAACGCGGAGCACCAAATCGTTATCCACCACAATGTTGTGCTTCTCCTTGGTTTGGTCGGAAACAGAGCCTTCATTCGCAATCAAGTCGTCGTACTTCTGCAAGTTGATCTTGAACCACGAGTTGTTGAATCCAGGAAGCCGGTCTTCTCCATCAATATCACTGCTGGCTCTGGTAGGCAGTACCATATCATTAGTATCGCCCGAATCAGCCAAGCTAAGTGAAGCTGCCGAGTTCACAGACAAAGAACTGCCGTTGCAGAGAGAGAGGGTTTCCTGAGTAGGAGCCTTCAAGTAGTTTTCTGCAGGACAATGCTCTGATGCCAAAGAGTACTTCATGATGGTATCTAGGTTGATAGACTCACAGTTGTACTCCAATAAACGGATAAGCTTTGCCTTCAAGCCCTTACTTTGAGGAGTAGAGTTTTTCTCCACTAGCGAACCTGAAGATTCAAGCCCATTGGACTGCAAATTTGGCGGGAGGCTGTCATCGTCCTTTTGAACTCCCAAGTAGAGCACCTGGTTGAGACTCTCGTTGGAGAAGATGAAGCCCATGGAATCGTATCTTCTGATGACATCTTGGTTGTAGCTGATGATATCCGGCGAGTTGTAGAGGTTCTTCAAGTAATCGTTCCAGCGGTCAAATGAATAATTAATTTTCTTCCAGATGATGTCCAACTCGGGGATATTGGTGGACTGCGTATTGTTGACCAAGAGATCGCCAAAGTACGGAATCACCGCCTCTTTAGGATATATTTTGCCCAAGCCTCTTGGGGCCATGATATGATAAGATTCCTTGGATCCAGCCACCTCCACCTCAGACCCGGATCCGGCAGAGCTGCCGAAAGTCAATGATTCGTAGCTATTGGCAAGGTGTCTGCGGTCAAGCTCAAATAAGACTGGAGCCCAGTCGTTCTTCAAGAGCTTCACGTAGTTTTCCGAAACATGGGCCCAAACGTTCTTCAATCTGAGGATAGGCTGGGATAAAATCACCGAGGAAATTCCAAGCCACGACGACATGTTTCCAGATTTATCCAAAAGACACCCTAAATCAATCCACTTCTCCAAAATGCGGGCCCGTTGCTCGGCATACATATTGCTGGACTCGTTGAACAAGTGATGCACCAATAATCGAGACAAGTAATGAATATGCGTATCGTTGTTGAAGATCAACGGGTTTTTCTTGTAGAAGTAGTCACCGGGGGTATTTTCGCAGATGGACGAATAAAGAAGCAAGGACTTATCTTTGCTAGAGTTCCATTTTTCAAAGAACTGGGTATCGATTTCGCCAATGGCCGTAGCAAGGTCCACTAAATTCAAGTCCTCCAAGAAAATAGAGCTCAGGAGCTCGGAAAGTGGGTTGATTTGGGCACTAAATGGCTCGGAAGTCTTCACCAAATCAAGCAAAAGGTGTTGTTTTGCAAGCATGGAGGTCTTGAACTCGGCCAAAGAAGCAGCGGATTCCGGAGACTTGGCGGCATCGATATTTTCCGTCAACAACTCTAAGATCTTCAAGATTTCCGGGGCGATATCAGACTTCAACAAAAAGCCACTGAAGTCCTGGTCAAGGTGGTGGAAAAACGTAATCACTCGCTGAGATACATCAAACGGCACCTCACCAAATTCACCCTTATATACGGATTTCAAGAGCATGAGCATGATACGCAACACATCAAGCAACTTGGGGAAAAGTGGAAAAACCGATATTAAGGTTTGCACGGGCCCAGCAAACAAGGCGGCATCGGCGAATAGGAAAAAGTGCACCAAACTCTCTGTCGTCGAGTGGGGAAGAAACGTATTGGCGGTGAAGTCAAAGTTGAGACTTGGGTGGGGCACCACAGGCTCATGGTAGGTGATCTCAACCGGCAGATCGATTTGTCGGGACGGGAAGGAGGTTGTCTTGGCCACGTGCTCGGACGTAAGCGGCAGGTCCTGGAGCGGCATCGTGGAGATGCTAGAATGTGTAGAGGCCTGATCAGGGGCGTTCAAGGACTTTGGGGGCTCGAAGTTGGAGTCGAGCGGCGATTCCGGCGGAATGGACTCGGCACCCAGAATGCTTTTGGAGCCGATCATGGTGTTCAGGTCGGAAATGGACGCAAACGTTGTGGAGTCGGCGGGCGAAAGCAAGGCACCAGGGTCCTTAGCATTGACACGGAGCAGGCGAACGCCCATTTGCGGAGGAGGGCGGTGGATGTACAAGAAGGAACCCCGTAATTCCACACGGTAGAGCTGGAGATTCAGCTCGGAGAAGTCCTGGGTAGGTGACGTGTTCAAGATACCATTGATCCAAGCATGGCGGACGATATCGGTATCATAGTTGGGGAGGATCAAGGCCCGGACAGCCAGGGTGCGTTCGGCCGAGTCAGCCTCGGAGATATCTAGAAGCGAATCGGGCGCCTTGGACTTGGAGATGGTGGATATGGACCGTCTTTTCGACGACTTGCTCCAGATTTTCCTCATACTAATAAGATGCTAGTGAGAGTACTGGACAGGATAGACAGTACTCAACAAGATAGACAGTACTCAACAAGATAGACAGTACTCGACAAGATAGACAGTACTCGACAAGATAGAAGTGGAATGGTCAGAACTAGAATGGAAATGGAATGGAATGGATAGAAGTGGAATGGAATGGACACTGTACTGGAAATGGTGGACAGGAATGGACACTAGACAGGAACAAAATGGAATGGACAGGTGTTCTGTGGCTGAGTAGTCGCAGGCAGTGGTAGTGGCAGGGAGTAGCAGGCAGTAGCAGGCAGTAGCAGGCAGTGGCAGGCAGTGTAAGACGGTGGTGGGGCTGAGTATTGGAAACAGAACAAAAAGTAACCGTAACAACAGAAAACAACCGAAGGCACGAAAAGCGAGCAGTGGGCGAAACAAGCGGAGAATGGAAAAGCCGATTGTTTGTTTGTTGGCTTTTTTTTTTTATTATTGTCGCTCTTTTTTTTTTTCGGTTAGCTATCGTAAATGGGACTTGTTTGGTACGCGAGCGAGGCAAATCCGAGGCCCGACAATGGCAGTAAGGGGCGATATTTTCTAGGGCTAAAAGGGTCCAAGAGAGGGGTTTAAAAAAAAAATTCGAACACGTGTGCTTTTCAAACGGCTCGGGCACTATATGGACCAAAAGATTTGGAATAGGGGACTGGAGTTGGGCGGAGTAGGAGGAAGGGGAGGAAAAAGTAGTGGGAAGAAGACAGACGGGCCGTGTAGAGTGGAGTAGATATTATGTATGAGGAAGGTTTACTATGGGGCCTGTGTGGAAGGGGAGAGTGTGTGAGCCTGTATGAGGCCAGAATTTGCATAATTTAAAAAAGCCTCCTGTGCAAGTGTCTGGCGATACCCGGGCTCTATGCACTCCCTATGCAACCCCATGCCATGAAATCCAGAAGAGTCAGTATACTGACATTGGAGTGTCTGAGTTATTACCGTGTAGTATATTTATTATGGTGTATATTTATTATGGTGTAGAGTAATTACGCGTAGAGTTATCACGGTGTAGAGTTATTACGGTGTAGAGTTATTACAGTGTAGCACAGTGTAGTGCAGATTGGTGCCGAGTGTAGTGCAGAGTGTGAGCATAGTGTGAGCATAGTGTGAGCATAGTAAGTGACTATAGTGTGAACAGTGTGACAGTGTGAACACAGTAAGTTTTTAGGGTGAGCATAGTGAGCATAGTGAGCATAGTAAGCAGAGAGCAGTGAACAGTGAACAGTGAACAGTGAACAGTGAACAGTGAGCATAGTAAGTGACAGTAGACAGTAAAGATTACCATGCCAAATGATACCAGAGTACTAATGATACCAGAAGACTAACAATACTAGAGTACTAATAATACTGAATAATACCAGAAGACTATTAATACTGAATAATACTAGAATACTAATTATATCTAGATAGTACTAAATTTATCTAATACTAGATTAAAAATCCTACATAGTGGTAGAATAGATCAATAGACCAATAGTATAGTAAATACAATGGAGATGAGATATATTGAAGTATATTCATATTAGGCAAGTGTGGGCCGGTGGAGCATACCGTATTCGTCAAAAGTGCGAGGACCAACGCAGGAGCACGACGATTTAGGCCGAAGTGCTGAGAACTGGGTGCGGCTAGCAGTAGCGGGCATGTACCTGTGGGGCTGAAACCCTGGCGTGCAGTCGTCACGGCCGAGAGGGTTATGCTGGGAAGCTTATTGGCCTAGAGAAGAATAGACGAGTGCTCGCATATGCATGCGTGTATATGGAACCGACCCCATTCTCCCGCGCCCGCTGCTCGGCCTGCCTTCGCGAATTCTCCAAAAACACCGCACACGCCGCCCACCGCCTCACTGCCCTGCCTCAATTCTCATATCCTCGGCAAATCAATCTTGTGCCACCGTGTCATGTCACTATAATTAAGTCACTATAATTACGTCACTATAATTATGTCTCTGTATACATTCTATCTGCAGATAATAACTCTATATTTATCTCTATATTTATCTCTATATTTATCTCTATATTTATCTCTATATTTATCTCTATATTTATCTCTATATTTATCTCTGTATTGATCTCTGTATTTATCTCTGTATTTATCTCTGTATTTATCTCAGTCTGTATATAACCCCATACACTTCTAACCAGCTATTTACTCATTACTTGATCACTTATCACTCATGACTGAATCACTGGATCACTATAACTGGATCACTGGACCACTCGCTCACTCGCTCACTGAATCACTGAATCATCAGTCACTCGTTCACTCATTCACTCATTCATTGGATCACTGAATCACTTCTTTGTTATTACTAATACTGTGTGTACATTGTCTTCGAGTAAATCACGTGAGGTTGATCCATAAATAAAATTCCTTATTCTATGGTCAAGGTTGGCTGCCACTTTCCCCCTTCTCATATCAAACACCCAATTCCACTAAACTACCTATTAAGCTCAGTTCTCCAATACTTTCTCTCATGGACTCTCTGATTGTAGTCTGCTCTCGGCAGTTGGTGGTGCTTAATGTTCCGCGCTCTATTGCTGCAAAATGCCGTGCTCTGCCATGCAGGTCTCTCTACCTTACTAGCCTGTGTTTTCTGTGAATACCAGTAGAAAAATGTTGGTAATTTTTATTAATAGTGTTGGTATTCTGTTGAGTTTGGATTCCTGTATATTAGGTTTTTTGGGTATAGGATGCGTACTGCACTTAGACTCTATACTAACCATGACTAGCTACCCTATAAACCCGAGCCACTGTTCTTGACTTATGGAGTGACGATTGTACGATACTGATACACTGCTATACTACTATAAGGAGATCAATTTTTGCAAAAAGGTCAACTTCCCCATTTTGGCCATCATCGAGAACATGTCTGGATTCATATGTCCCCACTGCGCAGGCCGCACCAATATCTTTTCTTCCGGCGGAGGGGAGGCTCTAAGCCAGACGTTGGATATTTCTCTCTTGGGAAAGCTCCCGATCGACCCAAATATTGTGGAAATGATTGAAAACCAGAATCTGAGTCTGTCAGAAGCCAACACCTCTGGCGAAAGTCACTATCTGAATTTGCCCGAGCTTTATAGATCCTCCAACTTGTGCCCGATTATGAATGATCTCATTAAAAAGGTCTTGCACAACAAAAAGACGTGATTCTCGCCATTCTCCACATTCCTGCCTTGCTTTATTCTTGCCTTCTTTTTTGCCTCCTTTTTTGCCTCCTTTTTTGCCTCCTTTTTTGCCGGAGGGGGGGGGGGGGGGGAAACCCCCTTATATAGCCTTCATGCACCATATAGATTTACAACCATGCACCCCTCAAACTTATATCAAACTCACAACCATGTACTCCTCAAACTTCCATTAAACTTACAACCATGTGCCCCTCAAACCTACAGCAATGCGCCCTTCACTTACAACCATGCACTGCGCGTTTCACATTTGCAGCCACAAACACAAGTACATATAAAGGAGGCTCCCCATTACAAAATTATTGCTTACCATTTTCAACACTGCTATACTACTATAAGTCTATGCTACTACACTGCTATACGTCTATATTGCTACACTGCTATACTACTATAAGTTTATACTACTACACTGCTATACTACTATAAGTTTATACTACTATACTGCTATACTACTATAAGTCTATGCTGCTACACTGCTACACTACTACAAGTCTATGCTGTTACACTGCTACACTGTGGTACGATAAGCGAGGAACAAAAGGATCAATTTGAGTGGAAGTGAGGACCAAAAAGAGTCTGATTATCATGGAATTACTAAGAGTCAAACTACGGAGAGTTTGACTACTGAGAGTCTCTCTAAGACAATGGTCATCCCATATTCTCCTCAGTCATTTATTGTACTAGAGCTTTAACAGTACTATAGCTACTAGTCTACTATGTAGTATGCTACAATAAACTACACTACTATAGTACATACTATATGCTAGAACCGCCATGGGTAGACCCACATCCCCCCAGCCTCTAAATCGATTTAGTTGCCTATAGAGAGGCTATGCTCATGAGCGTATCCCGATAGAGCTGTGTGACATAGGGTAGCATGTCTCCAGTTCGAGTAATGGAGATTTCAGTTTATGGATGTTCAGCAGAGCGTTGAGACGAACTGATAAAAGTTTGCAACCACTGATTGGTGACTTTACTTTTAAAATGTCGTGAAGACCTGAGAACTTTAAGCAAATTTTTGGTGACACTTGGGAATCTCTAGCATTTGGGGAACTGATGAGACGGTTTCAGGGTAGACCTAATGGATTTGTGACTGGTTGAATTTTAGACTGACTGGATTTTGGAATGGTTAGATTTAGACTGGTTAGATTTTGGAGTGGCTGAACTACTTGGAAGCGAAATTCCTTATGTTTTGGTCAAATTAATTTAACTTTGCTAAAGAAAGCTTAGTGGGCTGCTAAGACTGCGGTGAAAATACGATTAAAGGTCTCGGCAATGTCAATGTTGCTAAGTGCAAAGGGAAAACTCCCCAAATTTCCTTCTGGTACCTCGTACAATGATGGTGGAGGTGTGGCACAGTGGAATGGCCATTGTTGGGATTAGACAGCGGAGGCTTAAAATACTGAAATAGGTAGAGAACTACCCATGGTGGATCTAACAATAGTAGTATATAGTAGTATAGTAGTATATAGTAGTGTTGTAGTGTAGTATATAGTAGTGTTGTAGTGTAGTATATAGTAGTGTTGTAGTGTAGTATATAGTAGTGTTGTAGTGTAGTATATAGTATATAGTAGTGTAGTATAGTAGTATAGTAGTATATAGTAGTGTTGTAGTGTAGTATATAGTAGTGTTGTAGTGTAGTATATAGTATATAGTTGTACAATGGTAATAGTATAGAAAAGGGTTATGTTCAAAGGAAAGAACATTTAGTGCTCAGGCTAAGAAGTCTTCATATTAGTTGGAACAGGCCCCTCGTGTGTGATATGATGTCACCACAAAGTGATTTATTTGAAGTTTGGATTCAAGAGATGCATGAGAAACGTGTGTTTATCAAAAACATGAAGACGAAAGTCATTGGATGGCATTAGATGTTGAAAACATATTAATCATTGAACCAAAAACAAACGTTATCACTTTTTCACAATTGCAGGCGCAAAGCAGTAAGCACCAACAGGTTATGATGCGGATACCCTCTCAGATAGAACATTTCCTAACTCATATCTATCGGTCTGAAAATCCAGGAGAACGTTAATCAGAATTATGGATTGAGTAGAAAGTTAATCAGAACTGTGAATTGGGAAGAAAGTTAATCAGAACTGTACTGTTGATTGGGATGGTGTGGAAGTTCTAGTACTGAGTCTGTATTCTCCCACAGCTAGGATAGACTGCCAGTCTTAGTCAAAAGATAGAGACAAAGATAGAGGTGATGATAGGGGCGAAGATAGAGGCAAAGATAGAGGAAAAGATAGAGACGAAGATAGAGACAAAGATAGAGACAAAGTTAGAGGCAATGATAGAGACGAAGATATGTCTCGGTCCATTTCTTCCAGAATTCCACGTGATCGTTGAACTATTGGAGTTGGGTAAGCGCAATGTGGAAGTCCACCAGGAAAAGAGTTCTGGCAGACTGGGGAATATCACATGTAGATGGAGGACCACTTAATGAGAGTGTTTGTATTCAAGAGTGTCTTTATGGGTAGCGAACCCTTCCAAGACGTCGAAGTAAAAATGTAACCAACTCATGAAGCAGTGTCATTGGTCTGCAGTTCAACGGTATAGGTATGAACAGTAAGCTGTAAGAGTAAGAAGACGGAACCTAAATTCGCCGAGGGCCAATGTGGTTGATTGTCTCCAATTCAGTCAGATGATAGTGATTTAGGGTTTGAGACTCCCCTTGTGCACCCAAAGCAAGTTGGGATCTAGACGAGGAGTGGGTGGTCGGTGTGGTGGGCACATGCGTTGGTCCGGAGGGGGGTTGGATTAGTAGCCTTTAGTAGCCCGAATCCCAGTAGACAAGCTGATGGAAAGGAATTCCTGAAGGGTCCTTCGAGAGTGCAGTCAATTTGGTCATGGATGATGCAACGGTACCCAAGTGGACCGATGGTGACAGGCGTGACATGTAGCACGGGCATTGTCGATTGGATGGTTGTGGGTGTCATAAACGACAACCCTGAATGAGCAGAGTTGCAAACATTTGGATAGAAGCAAGGTCTGGGAGTATATCTGCACGAGAAAATAGATGTGATAGGGAAGAGCGAAGCTACACTATATAATATGTACTATAGCAATACACTAATATGTACTATAGAAATACACTACTATGTACTATGAAATGCACTACTATAAACTGTCAGACCCATCATAGGCAGGGATCTACCTATGGGGATATTATGAAACCTCTGTCTGAGACAATGGCCACTATTACTTAGCCTCCTAATCAGCCTTCTAGTCAGCCTTCATGTACGGAGAACGAGGAAGAACTGCGGCGAGTACATCAATGATCGCTAAGAAGTTGTTCGGCAGCGTTCTCGGCTCTTGAAAACGCTAAAAAAGTAGCTCAGATTCCTCACTTGAGGAATCATCAACGAATAAAGATAACTTAGTACTTAACGTTATAACAAGAATTTAACATAAACTATACAAATACACTATTATGTACTATTAAAATGCACTACTAAAAACTATACAAATACACAATTATAAACTATAGAAATACACAACCATAAACTATACAAATGCACTACTATGTACTATACAAATACACTTCTATAAACTATTCAAATATACCACTAAATATTACTATTCAATACCACTCTAATTTACTACTACGTAATATAGGACACTATACTAGGTCAATACCAGACTATACTGAACCATACTAAGCTTCTGACAGGCTCACTTAGCCAGGGATTTGACTTTAGGCTGTTGTTAATGCCTATTAAGAACGATCTAATTCCAGTCTTCAAACCCCGATAAAGATTTAGATGAATTTGCGCTATACCCTACCCTAAACTATTACACCCTACACTTCTATACCTCACACTACACTACTATACATCACACCACATTACTATACCTCACAATACACTACTATACATTCCATTACACTACTATACCTCACAATACACCCTTCACTAAGCCCTTCACTATACCCTTCACTACCACACAGACCACACACACTATATTACCCTACCGATTAAAACAAAACGATGCCCCAACACAGACATCCATAACGGGCTGACGGAAAACTTGGAGGATGAAGAACTCTTGACCAGTGATAAGCTCTCGTGACTAGCGTAATAGGTGCAGAAGGACGTCAAGTTGGGCCAGAACATGAAGTTGCTCAACAGTTACATCCAGGACGACATCATGACCATACACATTAACAAGAGTCACCACCCCACTCCTGCTGATGGCAAGGATACCTATGTATACTTCAAGCCACAGGTGGAGAAGAGCATAAAAAACGAAGACATCGAAATTCGGCTGTTCAAAGCAGACTACCGTAAGGATGGGTCCAAGGACAATGCTTCTATACCACTACACTGTACTAGGCTATACTATACTATACTATACTATACTATACTATACTATACTATACTATACTATACTATACTATACTATACTATACTAT